>JBBPUA010000535.1:0-16053 GCA_038094355.1 Afroboletus lepidellus | reverse complement strand
GGAAGACGCTAGAAACATTACCGTAGCGTACTGCGATGTGTGATTCGATGTTTTTAAGCCTCTCATCTATCGCAGGTTGTAATTCACTCGGAGTGTCATCTGTGAGAGCAGCGAGCTTCTCGTTTACCGGTGCCTTCTCATCTAGACCTTTCACTGTCCTCCTCAACGGACCGTCTTCATTTTTTGCTATGTCATATTTCATTTGGGAATCCCTGTCAAGTGGTTTCGCATCTGTCCTTGCACATGATGGGATGTGCTCGGTACTCTCGGGGTCGATATTGAGTCGCCGTCGCTTCTGTGCGAGTGATTCAAGAAACTCGGCGCGATTTGACGCATCGTTCTTTGCACGATTTTGGGCGAGGAACTGTGATATGGCTTTCGTGATCTTTAGATGCGTTCGAGATAAATGTAATAGCCAGAAAAGAGGTCCAAGGGCTTACTGTAGACTGGGACTGGGGTTCGGCGCCAGTACTCGGATGGATATAGTCAAGCTTTCGATCTTCAAGGGGACGCTCCTGCGGCTCTTCGCCTTCCTTGTATTTTCCCAGAGTCTGACCCGAGAAAACGAAACGTAAGTCGAGCTCACTTCAGAGAAACGTGTTCTCGCACCATGAGATCGCGCACTAATTCACCAATCGCTCCGGGGACGCTCTTTCTCTCCCAATCCGCGTTGAGGACGACCATGTCGTCCTCGAACCCTCTGAGAGCCTGCGTCAGACCCACCTTCTTCAAAAACGCGCGGATGACCTCGTCCCAATGCCTGTATATGGGCTCGGGCGTCGGCGTACGCGGTTTTGGTGGCTTACGCTGACGAGCGGCCAACTGCGGTTGATACTGTTGGTACTGCGCGTACGGAATCTGCGTGTAGTGCGTCTGCTGATAGGGCGAGCTCCCAGACGCGGTGAAGGGGTACCCGGAGAGCTGCCACGCGTTCTGCCAGGCGCTATGCGGGTAGCCCATGTAGTAGGCCTGGGCTTGTGTCGCATTCTGTTGGCCTTGCGTCTGCGTTTGAGACTGTGTTGGTTGGGTGTGGGTTTGAGAGAGTTGAGTGGGCTGATGTGGCGGTTGTGAGGGGCCTGCCTGGGCGTTCGACGGGACGGAATTATAATACGTTTGCTGAGGCGTTGTGTCTGACGCATTAGATGTCGTCGTCGTGGACGCTTGCGAGGGATCTGCTTGAGGGGTCGGTGCTCCGTTTGCCGCACTCATAGTCAGTGACAAGTTTTACTCAAAACAGTTACACCCATGCATCATCACATTAATATTCTTTCGCGAGGCAACTGAATGTTGTTGTAAGCAGGCGCTCAAACCTCGGCCAAGATGTGCACTAGGATATCCTTCACTGTCTCCCTTTCCCATTGCACCAGCGCTTCCTCATGGGATTCGTCACCAGGGGTACTTATCGCCCCGCAAACTGCACTGCTCAAAATTTCATCCACCGGTGAGTCCCGGACTCGAATCCGGTGAGACACGACCCGCGGAAACATCCTCGCTATATCCGCCTCTGATACATCTAGTTTAGGTTCTTCCAAGCGACTGGTCAAGTTTGAGCCCTCGACAGGTTCGTACGCCACTGGAGCATCCAGTCCGTCGACGAGCCTGTCGGATGAGGTACTTGCTATGCTGGGGTGTGAATGTGGATAGGTAGAGATGCTGTCCGTCTCGCGGGATCGTTGAGCATGCTCTCTGATAAGCTCGGCGCCTGTGCGGTCCGTTCCGAGAATGCGGCTTGCCCGTATGAGAGCTTCTGCGTCTTGACGTGCCCGTACTGTAAGCATCATGCTGTCCAACGGCCCGTAGTGTCGCGTGGCGCTAAACAGATCTGCCAGGTAGATATTGAGTGGCGCCCTTATACGCGCTCGAGTGGCACAAAGGTGTTTGAGTTGCTGTAGCAGAGCCGACGGGACCACCGGAGATGCCAGAGGTTGTATGTGCGTTGGCGGACACGGTACAGAATTCAACGGATGCAACATTGGGAAAGCGGCGGAGGTAACAGAAGTATACGATGACGAGAGTGCTGTCGAAGGAGATGAAGGAGGGCGAAATTGGCGCATTGCCAAGCGGGTCTGCGCACCGACGTCGACGGAGGAGCTCATCGCAAACCTGTCCAGCTAAAGAACGAAAGGTCACTAGGGAACCATCTTTTGGTAAAAGAGTTGCGTACGAGGCTCTTGTGTATCGGAGGCCGCTCCCGTGGGTCGGAACGACAAACATAGACCATGAAAAATCCATCTGGTAATTCCAGAGTTAAACCATCTTGATCATGCCCATATACCCCCCGATCTGATACGATGATCTTCCGATCCACGAGAGTACGCAGGACTGCCTTCTGAGAAGAGATATTCGCAAGCTCGAGGTTCGATACGATCACCACCGAGGGCAATCTCAGGGCCTCCGTACTTGTGCGTGACACATTTCTGAGGTGAGTCTGGATGCTAGAAGATAAGCTCGGGATAGATGTATCGACTGGCGCGCCAGTGGGATGGAGACTGGGCCGTCGTGGATAAATATCTGCGTTTGTAGATGGCTTTAAATCGGCATCCTCCGACTCTGACTGCGGTTGCCCTAGGGTAGTAATAGATGGCTTCAATTCAATCGGATGGGAAGTTGAACGGGATATAGACGTTCGCCTGCTACGTGCTGTGCTGATGGAGATAGAGTGGGTTATAGGTGACTTGCCCGCAGAATTACGCGAGTTCGAAACACGCCTATGCCTAGGTTTGTGCGAACTACATAAACTGCCATCTGTTGGTGGGGTAATGGTCGGGCTAGCAAAGAATAGGGACCGAAGAAATTCAGAGGGAGTTTGATTCGCGCTATTTGAGTGGCACTTGAGTCTATGAGTGTTGTAACCAAAGATCGTGTTCAAGGCCTGAAATGAAACATTAACGTGACGTGCAAAGCATGGGAATCGCTCGGTTCGGTGTGTCAGAGAAAGATACATACGAGTGTGGTGAGTTTTGCGACGAGGGTCACGTCTTCGTCCCGTGCGCGCAAGATCAAGTTCTTATCCCCGGCGGCGATACAAAGTAGGAGGACCTGAACGATGACGGGTTCCAACGGAAAGCCAGGGGCTGCCGAGCGGACGTGGCTCAAGAGTGACGGAAGGAAGGAGTGTGTTCCAGCGGGAGGCAGTGAGTCCATCTACACTAGCGTTTGTGAGTCGTAGTCCATGTCCGAGACGGGTAGCGTGAGACACGCACTGGTTTGCATTGATGGTAACTTGTGCCAACTCCGTAAAGGACGTGGACCCACCAGTTGACAAGTCACCGATGCGTTGACGACGGAAGATGCAACCCTTCTCGGAGTCAAGTACAAGCGTCGCTGGGGCAGTGAGCTAAGAAGCGTCGGATTTGCGCAAGTGTTGCACGGATGTTGATATGGAGACAGGTCGCTTATTCGCGCCCCCCTGCAAGATCTCATGATGCTGGCAAGTCGTCCAATTATGTCTCACTGCTACTTACGGGCCTCAGCTTCCGTCTGGCACTTCGCGGGCTATTTCCGACACGACATAACCTCGAGGCAGCCGACTTGGCAGCCTGAGCGTCTCTTTATTTTTTTGTAATTCGGTCCGCCTTTCGTTCTCACTCCTCCCTCTGTACCCCCCACGTTCTTCGCCAGCGCTGGATGAATGGCACAGACCCTCCATCAGTTCGACATCGACGATGACTCTCCTGGGATTGCCTACTTTCCATTCGTGAACCGCGAGCCCAGCTCCAACGTCACAGCTGGTTGGCAGCTCTTGTACACTGGCTCCGGCGCGGCCACCGGTCCAGGCCAGGTCGGCGTGGGTACCAGCTATCACCATACCTCCCTCGATGGTGCAAGCCTCATGGTCAATTGGACTGGTATGTGTGTGTCCCAACGAAACCCGCCGAGCTCTCACGTGCGCACAGGCACGGGCATTGACCTCATAGGCTCTACTAGCAATGCACTCTACAATATCTCCCTCGATGGGACACCATCATCTATTCATTATCCCGACCCTACGAACACTGTCCTTGCTTCGTTTGACAACCTAGCAAACACGAACCACTCGCTGTTGCTCACGACCACCATCACGAACCAAACGTCTCCAAACGCCTTCCTTACCTTTGATAAAGCGCGCATCAGATATGGCCCTCCTGCAGGATTTGTCAAGTAAGTGTTCGTCGGCGATACCGATGATCGGTGTTCAGGATGTTAAGCGGCTGGGGTGGGCATCATTAATGACGATCGATTTGATTAGCACTACAGCTACTTCCCAGACCATTGCTGATTCCAACATCGCGTTCTTGGGCTCGTGGAACTATGTATCAGATAGCACTGGAAATTCCATGCATGTATCGAATTCTGCTGGGGACCGTGCAGAGATCACTTTTCTGGGTGAGCAGTCAGTCCATTCATCCAAAAGAACTGTGGTAGATCTGTCCTTCTAGGCTCGGCGGTCACGATTTACGGACTCACTTCCTCATACTCCGGAAATTTTACTGTGACCCTTGATAACACCACCACAAATTTATCTGCTCTGTCCTCATACAATAACTCGGACACTTTACTATTCTACGCGACGGATCTTCAGGACACGGTGCATCAGGTTGCGGTGATCAACCAAGAAAACCGATCCCTTGCTTTGCACGTTGGTGGTGTGAATATCACTTCCTTTGGAAACAGCACTACGTAGGTCATTTTCTCAGCTTCAAGGATAATAAACTGGAGCTCAGCAATTCGCTTGCCGTGAAGGATCCCCACCAGTCCGGTCAACCGGGCTTCCATCCCCGCAGGAACCATTGCGGCGGCGGCGCTAGCTGCTGTTCTGTTCTTAATCATCGTGGGCATCATCTATTATGCCTGCTGTGTGCGGCGGAAGGTTCGCGCTGTCAATCAGCACACGCCGCGAGGTCAAAGGCAGATAACCAACGGCAAGGGCGGTGCCGACATCGAGCGGGTGGCTGATACGAGTCCATCTTCTCGTGAAGAATTGGAGTCAACGAGTCTGAGTACCAGCAAGGGCTATGGTTTCGGCCTCGGTTTAGGACGTGGGTTCCCATTTGCTTACCACAAGAGTAAGCTAGGAAGCAACTCCAGTGGAGGATCACGCAACGCAATTGGTGCACCGGCAGAGTCCCACCCAATGACTTTTCAGTTCGATGGTGACGAGAAACGATTTTCTATGAACACACTCACGGAGGATCTATCGCACCCTCTAGAATCGGAAAAGCTGGCCCCTGGGTGGTACAATCCCGTCGCACGCACCCCCCCTTCTTTCAGATATACCCGCTACAAAGAAACAGGTGCGATCTTACTCCAAACGGGACTCCTTGACGAAGACGAGGACGACGATGCCGATATCAAGACGCTTACTTCGCGTCAAGATGAAGCGCTTGCTGCTACTCTCTCGCTGAGCCCAAGGACATCAGAGGCCCTTGTTGCCTTTGATGGACCAACACTATCAAAGCCTGAGGTCAAAACCCCGGATGGCACCAAGCAGTCGCAGACAATTCAACCACCCGAGTTTCTTCATGTACGAGACATAAGCCCCTTCAGGGTAGACGTATCTGCTATTTTCGGGTCCCGCAAGGGTAACCGCGATTCCAGGACGACTAGTGGGAGTAGTAGCAGCACATGGTCCAAAGTGCGGACCAGACTTTATCGGAAAGCTCATCGGGACGATGGCAGACAGAGCTACTTCACGGACAAACAAGAGTCGTCAAGTTCCTCAGGGCCCGAGTCTGTACCGGTGGTAATGCATGACTCTAGCTCCGCTGCTCCACTGAGCGAGGCGGCGCCTGGTTCAGGAACGTATTCTTTCCTAGACTTCACGTCTTCCCATGGCTCCTTACGACGGCAGTCGAAGACTACCCCTAGCTCTACCCCCGCGGAGGTTGGACACGGGGCCAAGGGGGCTTCTTCTGCGTGGAGCGAGAACACTTCCGTCAGGATGGTGAGAGTAGAGCGTTCGCGGGACGAGATGGCCGCGAAACCAGATGCACCCTCAACTGCATCTGGCGGTTCTCCCTCGTCGGATAATTCGGGTGCCCATACCACTATGTCTGCTCCAACACCGCACACTCAAAGATCTTCCCCTTTCCCATTCCCCATCACGATCCCTCCGTCGATGCACATAGTCCCCTCCACTCCTTCTGAGCATGTCCCTGAACGCCACATCCCACCCTCCCCGCCGCCCTCTAACCTAGATCAGTACTTGCAAGTTCCACAGATCGCGCCACCTGAACTCGCACTCCCTTCCGCCAGCTCTCCCACAGAGAGTGTTCCGTTTTCCGTTTCTGACATCCACTTTAGGCATAGTTTCTCTGATTACGCGGGTATCGATTCCCAACGGGCCAGCGTCGCTTCTGCTCTCCCTCCCCACCCGCCGCTGCCTCATCGTGATGGTTCACAAGCTGGCAGGTCTACATATTCCCCACCGCCACCTTACATCGTCCAACGTGTGCTCGGATTGTCGGTGTCGCCACTCTCACCCCTCTCACCCTCGACGCTCACATCCACGCTCACGACTCTCGGCGGCTCGACTAGTACTCTGGCGAGTGCCAGACGGCCGGGCACTTCATCTTCGCAGCTCGCGCCGGTCCGTGTTGGCTCGCTCTTGGGACCAAGACCGCGACCGTCGACGTCAGGATCCATTCGGGGTTCCGCAGCCCCTCAGCTACCGATGCAGGGCGGGCGGGGCAACTTACGGGGTTCACGATCGTGACAGACGCGATATCGGATCGTTTCTTGGACACGTTTGGGTTCATAGTCTCGCTTCACTTCATCGCTCACCCGTCATTTTTGGCATTTGACGTTGATATACCCTGTATCCATCACGTTCTTCTTGCTTTCATTCGCTTCGCGGCACGGTTGGGTCACGTTTAGCATTTAGTTATCTACGCCCTTCTATTCATCTCTCCACATATCTGCAGCTGTACCACACACCGTACTCTGAACAAGGGCGCCTCCCTTCACGGCACACGCCCATCTGACTAAAACACGGAAGGTGATGGTGGCAAGACATGGGCCAACCCCTCGGTGATGGCGGCCCTCCCGTGACCACTTGGCACCAGTTGGGGCACAGAGATATGCCGTTGCTGGTTGCGTTACTTCTATGATGGCGGTTGCGTATCTCTCCGCAGCCCAAATGTAACGAACCTCCTGATATCGGAGAAAACCTCCCGCTTTTGTCCTGGTTCATGCCCTTTGGCACTACTGTCATTACTAGACCCGGTAGGCGGCCCGCTAAGCGGGGGAGATGTCAAAGCGCTGAAAACGCTTTCGGCGGCGGAAGCGGAAGACAAGGGCAGTGCGATACGACTGGTAGCCGGGCTTCCGACGGCCAAGCTTGTTGACGGATCCATGTCCAAAGAGGTAAGAAATGAAGTGCTTTCAAGGTCCGTTTTGGTACTCGTGATGGTCAGAAAAGAGTCAAGGAGGCTGTTCTGTTCCATTTTCGGCGTGCCCTTGAGGTCAAGGATCTGGCGGACAAGGGCAAGCGCGTGACTGCGGAGTCCCTGTCACATGATGGCGAACACTGACCTTTTGGAAATTGGAAAACGAAATGTCACCGATGACGAGCGTGTAGTTTAATATAAAGCCTTCCGGGGGGTCCTGTTTAAACCCCATTGGTCGATGACTCGGATAGCATGTAATGAAACTTACGACAGGGGTGATAATGACCTTGAGTAGTGCTTCTAGGCGCGTGGTGATCTTTGTTAGACTACGAGTATAACTATATGCTGATCCATCAGCCTCAGCCACGGGGATTTTGAAAGGAGATAGTGTACCTGGTCGTGGAGAGCGCTTCTCCTGGTAACTTTGATAGACATGATTTGAAAACACCGAGATCGATGAGTAGCTGTGTGCGTCGCCGTTAGAGTATTATCACAACCGAATGGCGATGCAGACCTGTTCCGCCCCAATCTCTCTGAGAGGCCGGCTCTTCACGAGAGCGTTCGTAAAACGCATGAGAAGCAGGCTGCTGTGACATTACTAGCCTATCCCCGTAAATCCATAGTGAGACCAACCTAGAAGCTTTATCAAGAAAATTCCTTAAATACTTCTTTTGTTCCACTAATGGCTTGATTAATGCCGTTGCTTGTTCAGCCGCCTGCGTAATATCGTCCATGAACGGCGAGTGGCCAGTAACATGATTCATTGCGCCCCAGTTGATACGCGACATTGTATTGAACGCGCCATCGCATGCTGATTCGAGTTCGCGAAGTTGGATGTTTATCGCCGCGGAAATGACGCTAATGACACGTAAGTAAAAGTGCGCAAAATTGACCCGGTTGCGAACCTCATGAAAAGATCTCTCTCGGTTTGGAATTTGACCTTTTCTTTGAATTTATCGTCCACCTTCTCCTTAATCTTCTCCTCCAGCTATTGTGGGTCAGCTCTCCCTTCGGCGTGGGCAGAGACGGGGACGTGCCTCTGCTGCGGTGGTTTGACAATAGTCGGCAGTATTGATGAGTAAACACGCCTGTTCGAGCTCAGCCTTGTCGAATCTGGAGTCCATTGACTTCCGTAAATGAGACTGAGTTCTGATGTGACCCATGAATTATCAGTGCATTCCGCAGTGCCTGTAGCTTTCGCTCACCGTTTCAGCCTCGGAGTGAGCACATCCTCTAGGTGAGAAGTCAGGATCGCTGAACGATCGAACAGTGGACAGACAGACCAGCATAAATTTTCAGCCATTTCTTCTGTATTCCACATAAATCAAAGAAGGCCTGGCCAGTCGATAGTTTGGCGCACTGATCCAGGCATTGTGCATAGAAATAAAAGAGTTCTGTCGACGATGGAAGGACAATCGGTACTGGCTGAGGTTCTTCAGGGGTGGAGAGGGAAGGCCGAGGCGTGGATGTTGTTGTGGAAGGCTTCGACGCCGTATCAAGTGAGCTACGGACTTTTGAACCACGATGTGGAGCGAGCATGTCTGCAAGTGCTCTGGGAAACGATTGAGTGAAATGGGGAGGTACGAGTCTAACGGCAAGCTTACTTGTCTTGAGCGTCGACGAATATGCCAAGATGGGGTTCAAATGCAGAGGACATGGATTGGATCTGGATTGCAGGGGGCGACGCAGTTTTTAAGATTTCATCCACCTGGATAACAGCATCAGCGCGAGCCATTGAGACTCAGGTGGAACTACAAACAGAAGTAGACCATTTCTTTGCCATTGATAACTCAAATTCTGTCGTCTGCTGAAGGGTTTCAAGCAGCAACTTGACAGTAAGTGACTGGCCTGCTTTCGATAAGAGAGTTGTAAGGTCATCTCTAATAAATTAACGTGCTTTACGATCAACAAGTCAGAACTTCATATAAACTCGCCTTACCTCGTTATTGATACAAATTTGGCGAAGAGCCACCAACCAACCCGCCACTCCACAGGAAACACCCTGCCGATCTCCGCTTCGTGAGAAGCCAACAACCGCCTGAACCAAGCAAATCTTCTCGCAATATTGTCAAGATAACCTGCTTCATCACTGGCTCGAAAGATCCGACGGTACTCTTTGAGCTCAAGCGCAATGTATCGCTCGATAAGTTGAATGCGCACGTCTAGACCAAGAACATCTACGACAGCACAGGCATCCGTGATATGAATGGCTTTGAACGGTTTGGAAAAGTCTTGGAGAAAGCTGCGGTATGTTCTCAGGGAGGCTGAACCAAGACTCCGCGACACAACATACAATGAATCAAATTCAGCGTCAAGCTGACTTCGGATTTCCCCTTGGACCTGTTGAATTTGCCTCCAAATTTGCATGATGCGGTGTACAGAGGTGTAGGTCTTGAACGAAGCAGAGAGTTGTTTCACGGCCTAGAACAAATATCAAATGTTGTCGAGTGTAGAGGAATTCACTAACTGCCAATGAGTGCGCAACCTCTGCATACTTCTTCTCCTTTACTTGGTCCTCCAGCTGCGTGAGAGCGTTCGCTGCGAACAAGTCAGATAGTGAACCATTCGTTCTAGAAACGGGCTCTAGACTACTCACCAAGCATTTGCAGTCGTTTCAGCGTCGTCATGCTCAAAATGAGATTTTTCTTCGCGAGATCCAGAGCTTGTATGTCCTTCGTGATATTCCGCACGACAGCTTCTGATTCCGATGCTTTCTCGCGTATGCGCGACATTTGCCCCAGGAGGTCCTACCAAGGAGATTTGAACAAGGGAAGGTATCTAGAGGGAAGTAATGTATACGGAAATCATTTCTTGAATGAGCTGCATCCTGCCCGGGTCTTGATCTCTTTTGAGTGCGTCCTGAAGTGCATCAATTTCAGCCTGCAGCTCGCGCTCGTCCTGCGCAAGTTTTTCCTGGACAGCATCCAAACGCGCCAGAGAAGCCTCTGCAAGGACGGATTACGAAAAAGACACGAGATGGCGCGAGAGTACACACCATCCGGGAAGAGCTGGTTCAAAATGTCCACGGGATTAAAGTTGCTGGAGAGTTGATCAAGAGGGTCATCATTTTGCTCCGGGTGAAGCTCGAGGATGCGCTGTACTGCAAGGACCAATTCCTGAGGTAGCTCCGCGTCTGCATGGCGTCGTTGCATGGGTTGATGAAGAGAACGAGCTGACGTCCTAGTGCGGCTAATGTGTCACTAACCCAATTAGGAGATCTCTCCACAGCAACTCGTCAACCGGAGCCGCGAGCTGGCTCGATATGCTCGTCGAAGACTTATAGTGTTTTTGCTTAAAGCGAGGGTGAGTTTGTTTCTCCTCAGGTTCGACATGTCTTTCTTTGGGGACTTCGTGATCGCGTTCGCTCTCCTTCAGCCCCCAGCACAATCCCATCTGCCACTGGCTGACGTTGTACAGCAATCCCCTATGCTCGGACCGACCGACAACACGAAGGCTCAGGTTGTCTCGGCGTTCCACGACCACCCTAGGTTCGTCTGCGCTAATTGCTCTGCAGTGCTTGTGCGTACCGTCAGCCCAACCATGACGGCGAGTCTAATTTGATAGGCACTTCAAGATGAGTTGATCAGCAAGGCTTTTTCTGGAAGGGAAGGCAGAGGATTGTGTGTCGGTCTCGTATAATGCGATATCATGATGGCTCATGCGTACATTTGCTTCTCAGTCTCATGCATACTGCGCTCAATGTGAAGCTAGGAAGAAAAGAGGATCGACCACTGATGTAATTATCACTTATTTCACTCGTCATCCTGTGGCCCTCAACGTTCCCAGGACTGGGGTGCACACAGTCGCTGACTTGTTTTGTCTTGGTTGCAATGACCGCGTTGGCTGGTTCTACCACAAGGCTTCTGACCATAGCCAGAAATACAAGGAAGGCGAGTGCTGATACCCTTTCTTCAACAAGTACCACAATTCTTCCAAGGGAAATATCTACTCGAACGAGAGAAATTGGTAAAGGAGAATAATTGGAAACTAGATAACTAGTCACAAGTAAGGTAACAGGTTGTTCCCCCTCTGCTTGATGATCTCACCTTTCTTTACAGGACTGGTGTGTAATGGTATCCTCGAAATGGGGCTCAGTTGCCCGGGGCCAGCTATCCGGTAATAGGATGCTCATTGTACTGTGCTTTCTAATAGCAATTATTTGTTGGACCCTACATTTTAACACTGTTGTGTGTCTCCTGGAGCAGTCACACCAGAAGCGTGTCATCCAGCACAATCCTCACCTTATCATTCCTTCCAGCTTGAATCCCATTCATTTGGCAATACTATTAGGGGCATTATTCTTAGGCAACATACTCCATCCGGCCCTTCTGAAACCAAAGCCCGATTATGGGGGTTCGAGGATTATTTCAACAGCAAACCCGCGGCGTGAGAGCCTACACGAAAGACCAGGAAGACGATCGCAGGATCAACCTCCAAGGCGAGTTTCTTTTTGTCGATTCCGAAGAGCCCAAATAAGCCCGCCAACAAACCTCCCCACTCGGGATGATCGGGATCCAGACGCGTGGTATCAAACAGGAGAGCACTTTGATTTCGACATATCGGAGAACATCCAATAGGTACTAGAGAACCACGGGTGGGGATTCGCGCCCGCGGATGCCATCAAGGAAGACTGCAGCAGGAACCCGAGGTATGGACGGGACAAGTCGCTTGTTCGTGAGTAGTTCTAGAGGAATTTGCAAGAGGGGAACCTTGTGGATCTGGATCATACAACTCGCTGTCGACGATCGTCGTAGTTGTTGACGAAGTTCATAATTGACGAAAGGTGCATCTGACTTTCCTGAAACCCAGTCCCAAAGGTGGGAGTTCGAGGACATATTTCAACAATAACCCGACTGTATGAGAGCTGACATGGGTCCGCTGAAATGCAGGAAGGACGATCGCGGGACCGATATCTATGACGAGCCTCGTCTTGTCCGTCCCAAAAACCCCGAATGAGCCTGCCAGTGAGCCCTTCCACTCGGGGTGCTCGGGGTCTGGACGCGTCGTATCGATCACTGCGAAAAGAAAGGCTTGGGGGTTTCGCCGACGTTCCTCGACGAATCGGAGGAAGCCGGATGGATGCTCGAGCGGAAGGGGCAAATGTTTAAACATGGACTCGTGTCCGCGGATGCCATCGAAGAAAACTGCGGCATGAATTCGAGGGATGAACGGGACGAGTCGCAGTTTATTCGTGGATAGCTCTGGAGGGATCGGCAAGAGGAAGTTGAGATCGTATGGATCTGGGCCATACAACTCGCTCTCGAGGAGATCTGGTTCGGGAGTGTAGTTGTTGACGAAGGCCATGGGATTCGCGGGGCCTGTTCGCTCAGAGTGACAGAGCCAGAGTCTCTCAACTTGGCATTTGTACGTATACATGTGCTTATATCACAATACTTCATTGACAGGTACATATCTTGTGTGGCAAAGAAGTTATGCCACCCTTGCAAAGGCACGCTCTACGAGTTCTCTCCCATTTTCCTCCCAGTCATCCCAGCACAATCCAAACTCATTGGAATTTCTACCCAGCAGACCATTTCCTGCGTCACTTGCCCTCGCTTCCTTTCCTCCCAATTTGTGGTAGCCCTCGACTACGGGCAGCACGTATTTCCACCTCAACACCCCTTCCAGTTTGAATCCCACTCGTTTGGCAAGGTTATTAGAGGCATCGTTGAGGGAAGACGCAGCCCATCTGACTTTCCT
The DNA here is from genome assembly GCA_038094355.1 of Afroboletus lepidellus. Lineage (NCBI taxonomy): Eukaryota > Fungi > Basidiomycota > Agaricomycetes > Boletales > Boletaceae > Afroboletus > Afroboletus lepidellus. Next base: position 2,986 of record JBBPUA010000535.1, on the reverse strand, counting down.
AAAACCTAGTCCCAGAGGCGGGAGATCTAGAACATATTTCAACAATAACCCGACAGCATGAGAGCCGACATGGGTCCATTGAAAAGTAGGCAGGACGATCTCGGGACCGATCTCCGTGGCGAGTCTTGTTTTGTCGGTTTCAAGAAACCCGAACATGCCTGCCAACGAGCCCTCCCACTCGGGATGATCTGGGTCTGGATGGGTCGTATCGATCGCTGCGAAGAGCAAAGCTCTTGGGTCCCGTCGACATTCCTCAACGAATTGGAGAACGCCGGATGGGTGCTCGAGAGCGAGGGGCATGTGTTTAAACATGGACTCGTGTCCCCGGATGCCATCAAGGAATGTCTTAGCGTGGACCCGGGGAATGAACGGGACGAGTCGCAGCTTGTTCGTGGATAGCTCTGGAGGGATCGGCAAGAGGAAGTTGAGATCGTACGGATCTGGGCCATACAACTCGCTGTCGAGGATGTCTGGTTTGGGGGCGTAGTTGTTGATGAAGGCCATGATGGCTTGTGGCTCGATTGCAGGAGAGCCCTGGAACATTTACGATAGCGAACGCGTGACTCGACCCTAATTTTGGGTGTCGATCCAGGCGGCCGAAAGTACTGCAGACGATCAAGTCGAAAAATTATCATCGTTGGCGACAACTTGCAAGCTCGACTGTTGAGTCAGTAAAGTCTATCTTGGGGAATAGTAGTCAGGCACCAATGGTCAACAGCAACACACTGGCTACTATATGAACGACCTAGACGATCGCGACAAGAACTAAACTATGCACAGCGTGTGAGCTATGGATCGTAGGGTAATGAGAAAGAGAATCGTACCTCAGCGGTCGTCACGAATGTGGTAGAACGCTGAGGTGCGAGACAAACAGCACGATAACAAATACACAAATGCGGATCACGTGATGACTCTAAGAATACTGGGGACGAATGCGAAGATGATAACAATAATGCAACACGAACACTATAGACGAGCATGACTCGCATCACAAACTTTGGCCGAAAGCGCCAATATCTCGAAGCAGGTTTTGCAACGGAATCGACGACGACATCCAATGAACGCCCTGATAATCCGGACTTGACACATCCGAAGAAAAAACGGAAGAGAACGGAGCAGCCAAATGCAGATCTTGCCGTGAATGAGGTGGAGGGAGAGGAGCTAGGAAAGAAGGCTAAGACGACGAAAAGATTTGGTGAAGAGAAAAGTAGGCATCGTGTTTCGTTGCTCTCGGCACACCACCAATCATCTCTCTAGAGGTCGCAATCAGAGGTTACAAGCAGCGCACCGAGCAACGTCGGCTCAAGAGAATATCAGGCCGCCAATCTAACACAGTGTGCTTTGCGTGCCGCGACAAAGGTCACGCTGCCAAGGACTGTCCCAAGGCCGGCGGAGATGGTGAAGACGGCCAACAGAACCCCAACGCCGTGGTCGGGATGTGTTACAGGTTCACATCTTCCTTCCCACATCTTCTCTTACTACACGATCCGCAGATGTGGCTCGACGGCACATACGTTATCTCGTTGCAAGAAGCCAGAGGATCCTCATGACCCCTTACCATTCGCTTCGTGTTTCGTCTGCTCAGGCAAGGGTCATCTCGCTTCGGCGTGCCCCCAGAACAAGGAGAAGGGGATATATCCAAATGGAGGAAGCTGTAAGCTTTGTGGCGAAAAAACGCATCTCGCAAAAGACTGCGAACTTCGGAAGAAGGACATTTCTGGGACCACCGCGGGAACGATTTTTGGCACTGGGGGTGGAGCTGGTGCGGATGAAGATGACTTCCACGCTTTCAAGCGAAAGAACGCGGAATTATCGAAAGACGAAAAGGTGGAAGATCGGCGGAGAAAACAGCTCGATGTAAGGGCGGGACTGCATACGAGGACGGTGAAAGCGTTCGGTAAAGACCAGGTGTCTAGCAAGTCGAAAAAGGTCATATTCTTTTGACAATCCATACACTCACGGGTCAGAGACTGAGGTATCGGACGTCGCGGCGTTTAACTCGGTCGCGATACATTTTTTGATGTCAAGGAACGCCAAGAACCAGCGCATGTGGGTCCACCTTGGCCCCAAGGCCTGTGAGCTAGTGACTCCCGAATCAGTGACTAATTAGCTTGCGAGTGCAGTCCACATATCGAGTCCCCTCATTTCCATCATCCCACCCTTGATACTTATGTCCCTTATCCCGGAAAGCAACCTGGCCTGGTTGTTGTAGCGGTGCCGTGTTGGCTACACGAGGTTTCTGTCCATAACCCGAGCGCGTAGGCGAGTCAAACACTCGAACGCAAGAAATTGGCAAGGGAGAAGGGTTGGATGTTACACGGATAGCCATGATTTTTACTGCCCCCCTGGAAATTACAAGGATCGAAACCGTATGATATGCGAGCGAGCACGCCTCACTGATGTTTGGAACACTACGAATGAGCATCAGTGTGGCCAATCGACTTGAAAGGTAAATACATACCATTCGATGAAGCCAGTCAGTCCCCACAATGGATGACACGAAACCGAGGTGTGCTTCATGATGATCGTGCACGTCGCTACCCGCTACGATCCACTGTGACAATTGATACAGGATGCAAATTCCAATGCACATCCGAGACAATGCAAAATGAGAGGTCATGCCAGGACTCGAACCTGGGTTTTGGGAAGATAACATCAGAATCCCAAGTGATAACCGCTACACTACAAGACCATATCTATGTATTTACGCTGTTGCCAATACATACAGCAATTCCATCTGAGACGGAATACAGACCAAGTCCTTGACATGTGTACACGCGTGGATACGTCCATAGAGCAGAAGAGGATGTGGTTGCCATTTCGTTTGACTGAGGAACGCTGGCGGAGCGCCAATCGAAGCAAGAGCGGCTGGGAGAATCGACTCGGCCGCGACATGCGTCACGCGTCAGGTGTAAGTTGTCGACTACCACCACCCAGTGGCATCACGGATGCTCAGCACCAACCCGTCTCACATCCTCATCGCTCG
>JBBPUA010000534.1:0-16089 GCA_038094355.1 Afroboletus lepidellus | reverse complement strand
GAGGAATATACTTGTCCTCATGCTTTTCATCAGGTCTTGCTCACCAGGAATGCTAAAGTGTGGATCGCCTGTCGCGACATTACCAAGGGCGATGCAACTTTAAGGGAGTTGAAGAAGCTCACTGGGCGAGATGCCCACCTTCTCAAGCTCGACTTGTCAGCTCTGAGGTCAATTAAACACTCTGTGGATGAGTTCTTGCGGTGCGAGCAAATGGCCTTTCCATTGTCCGACAGAGGGACGCTGATCTTTTCCCCTATAGACGAGAGAGTCAACTCCATATCCTATTCAACAATGCGTGTGTATACTATCCCCGGTACCTTTTCTCTTGTCCACTCACTAGCGGATAGCGGTGTCATGCACCCACCAATCGACATGGTCACGGACGATGGTTATGACCTGCAATTTGGCACGAACGTGCTTGGTCACTTCTACTTCACGAAGCTACTGCTGCCCATCCTCACATTCACCGCCCAATCTTCCCCAGATGGAACCGTCCGGGTCGTGAACACATCCTCGCAAGCTCACTGGTTTGGCGGTCTTGAGTTCGATACTTTCAAAGATGGTCCAAAGAGGAAGGCCGACCACACATTTAGGTTGTACGGACAGAGCAAAACAGTGAGCTGACCATCGGGGTTGGACAGCATCCATCCTCTAATCATATATAGGGTAATATCATTTTTTCCACCGAGTTACACAGGAGGTATCATGATCAGGGCATTATCTCGACCGCTCTCCATCCGGGTTTGTCCCCACTATGCTTTACCGTCAGCTTCTGACCTCTCTTATCAGGTGTGATTAGAACCGAGCTTTCGCGTCATTACGCTAGCTTTTTGCGGTGGTCTGGCGTACGGTTCATTTGCCTTTCCCATAACGAATATGTTAAAAATGACTTTAGTCATGGTTCTTTTGGCCCCTTCCATACGGTGCCCTCACTCAGCTGTATGCCGGCACTGCACCTGAAGCCGCAAAGCTCGGTGGACAAGTGAGTTCCCTCCCTTGGCTCCCAAACCAGAGCCGAACATCATCGCCTTTCCAGTATTTCGTACCATGGGCACGCGTTGGTGTGCCACGCGCTGACACACAAGATGCTCAGCTCGGTGAGGAACTTTGGGCCTGGCTGGAGGAGCAGGTGTCAATGTTGTAGGTTAGCATCTGGCTTCGAGTTCCTTTACCACTGTCCCCCGGAACCTGTAAGCAATTGTTGTGGGTACGTTCTGCCATCGCTCATTCCAAACGAGCGTAAGGAATATGGTTATATGTGGAACAAATTGAGGGCTAGGATATTTTAAGGGACCAGCTGCCGATCTGTAAGAGCACCGTGTAACGTTATCGCTTGAGGGCTCTCTTGCAAGCCATTTGAATGCTAGCCGATGCCTGCCGAGCTCCTAACCAAATTGAGAACCTAAAAGGTTGCCTTTCGGTCCCGACTTTTTGATGGGCCCGCCCGGCCTTGTCTGAAACTACTTAATACTTTCTGTCGGAGTCCACCGCCTCACGAATGGTTCTTCGGTAACTGTTTCTTTTCCTGCACAATAGTAGTGGCCCAGCTGCAATGGGTATAACTCATTCGCTCCTCACTCAGCTATACCTATATCCCCCTTCGCCTCGTTTCACAGCAGAGTCCGTGCCAGACTTGTCTGGCAAGGTCGCGCTCGTCACTGGCGGAACTGCGGGGATCGGTAAGGAGACTGCCAAGGTCAGTCAAACCTTCGTTTTCCGATGCGATACACTTACGCTCATGCCCGTTTCTCCCAGGCTTTGCTCGCCAAAAATGCCAAAGTATGGATTGCCTGTCGCACCATGTCCAAGGGCGAGGTAATTGTGAGGCAATTGAAGGAGGTTACCGGGCGGGATGCGCACCTTGTCGAGCTCGACTTGTCGAACCTGAGGTCGATCAAACGGGGTGTAGAAGAGTTCTTGAGGTACGAGCAGACGGGTCTTTTATCGTTTGATGAAGAAGCTCATCTGTTCTTAGACGGGAAAGTCAACTTCACATCCTCTTCAATAATGCGTGCGTACACGAATGGTTGCCTCTTTCGGTGGACTCACTTGGGTGTCCAGCGGTGTCTTCTGTCCACCAATCGACATGGTCACCGATGATGGGTATGACCTGCAGTTCGGCACGAACGTTCTCGGCCACTTTTACCTCACAAAGTTGCTGTTGCCCGTCCTCACGTCCACTGCTAAGGCCTCGCCTGAGGGCACTGTCCGTGTAGTAAACACGGCCTCCCAAGGTCACCTGTTTGCTGACCTTCAGTTCGACACATTCAAAGACAGTCCGAAAAGAAGGACTAATTACCCGTTTAGGCTTTATGCACAGAGCAAGACGGTGAGTCAACGCTCGACGCGTTGCAGTGTCGTCCACCCTCATTATGCTTAGGGTAACATCGTCTTCTCCACCGAGTTGCATAGAAGGTTCCGCGAGCAGGGTATCATCTCAACTGCTCTTCATCCAGGTTTGACTGCTTTGCTCTATTTGCTCAGATAGCGTTCACATGTCTCATTAGGCTTGATCAGAAGCGAACTTTCGCGTCATTGCGTTAGCATCGTGCAGTGGTTCGGCGTACGTTGTCGTTTCGTTCCATGTTTTGTTTCGTACGTGACGAGGTATTGTTTCCATCCCTTTAGGTGCGAATCTTGTGGCCCGCTTCGTATGGCGCCCTCACTCAGCTCTATGCGGGCACTGCTCCTGAGGGTGCAAACCTCGGCGGACAGGTGAGTTCTCCTCGAACAATGAGCCGAGACGCATTCTTACGCTCGTAGTATCTCGTTCCATGGGCACGCGTCGGTGCGCCGCGTACCTATACGCAAGATTCCCAACTCGGCAAAGCGCTTTGGACCTGGTTGGAAGAGCAGGTTCTAGCCTGTAGCTCGTAGTCTGGCTTCGAGCCTTATACCCTCTCCAGAATATAGCTATGCGTTGCGATATATTACCCCATTGATCATCGTAAATGAACGTAAGGAATATGAGAAAATAGGTAGGCTATCTCTGAAGGGGTCTACCTCACTCTCGTGCCGTCCTGCGGACAAGAATTTACATCGGATGAGAACACAGCAAGCCGGTTTGAAGAATTTCAAAAGACGGACATCTGCTTCTCGACGTCGTCCAGGGTGCTACTCCCATCGTCAGAGATAGATTGGACGCCACACAAGTTCATGTCGTCCTTAGAGACAATGATGGTGCTGCTCGGCTTTCCTTTTCTCGTCGTCTGCGGCTTGGATTTCTCCAGGTCTTGAGTGGTCACGTAGGACAACCAGGTCGCGAACACGGACGTCTCGATGGAACACATTGAGGGGGTATATCTTGATGCCTTGAGGGAACTCCGAGACTGAGCGAGGGTCTCCCGGAACGATAGTTCAGTGATCGCTTCTTCGGTGCTGACGCTGGAGCCCCGAGCGTGGCTCGGGTCGTTGAGGAACGTGTCGCATGCGAAACCAGAGGCTTGAAGCTTTTTTTCGACTACCACTGCCAATATCGCGGTCAGCATGAACCAGACTGCTCGTCGCGCGAGGAAGGGTTGTCACTCACGGAAGTGCGCAAGGCCTTTGCCAAAGTTGAGTCTGCAAATAACAGAAAGAACACAGGTGATAACGAGCAAGCTGTCCGCCATAGTGGTCGCACAGGAGAAGGTGCGCCAGTCCCAGTATTCGTACCGGTAGAGATCACTTGCGAACCAAAGGCCAGAGATGACCAGCAAGACGACGCTCAATACGGCGTACACAAGGAACAGGGGGCGATTCTCTTTGGAGATAGATTGTTTGCCCTAACAAATTTCAATATTCTGAAACAAGTACGAATGGACTTGAAGCTGACCAGCACCAACCACGGTAAGGTGATCTGAGCCAGTGATCAGTCGATCGGATGCCATGTCAGGGGCAATACTTACGACTGCAACGACATAAAACCCGACATCATACAGGATATTTGTGGAGTAGTAAGATGCCATCGTGACGCTTTTCCGTTTGTCGTACCAGGTAGCAGCAGAGGCGAGGACGAAGAAAGCTGTAAATTGAAGGAACACCCGCATCCACAGCCTCCACTATTATCCGTATTAGCAAAGTACTATCGACGGGACCGTGATGACCGTACCCTTAACATCCGGTTTATAATCGGAGGCGAGCCAACGCTGGAGAGTTTCGACTTAGAGTACAACTATACATTCATGTTCAACCGTAGTCCATAGAGTATTGGATTCTCGGCATACCGTTATCAACTTGGAGATCAGAAAGGACATACACAAAAGAGCTGCGACGCTGAAGCCCAGGGTCTGGCGCAAAGACCTACGTGAGGCAGATTGGCATTGGCTAAAGAATTCGACCCACCACATAAAACATGCCATATTGCCATGACCCTCCTAGGATATCAAACCCGCCACAGGTTCCGGTAACAATTATTTCATCGTAAGTCCGATTTGCCGATATATCTCGGGCGATCCGATAGGAGATCCAGCCCGTATTCAAGAATTGGGCAGCTAGCACAACGATCCTAAGATGAACGTCAGGGATGCTTGTAGACCTCGGTGAAACACATACAAGTGTGGAATAGATTCATCCATGAGCTAGAAACAAACTGTCAGCGTGAGCACAGAGCCCAAGGTAGATGCGTACAGCAATCAATGAGACGACAATGAGCCAACTCTCCAAGACAAGATAGAGTACTTCCTCGTTTTTGGAGTTGATGAGGCTATCCGATATTGCATCAACTTTTGCTGGGTGGCACGCCCCGCAGTCACTCACTAGTTCTCCAGCCAAGTCAATCCATCCGCACATCGTATGCTTGCAGCGCTCGTGGGTATCGAGGCGGCCGAAGCGTTGTACACCGTGTAACATGCTGTACTGTGCACACGTGGAATTCCAGAACATATCTGCAGGAGGCCGGGCTGGACGACGGTGAAGCCTCTCTGAACCCCTGCAGCATCGATAGCGCTCGTCACGAGGTCGCGATTCCGCGCATAATATAACAAAACCGTGGTGTGTAACGTCGTCTGTGCGGCGTAGTTGGCTACTATGGACAAGAAGAAAGCCATTGTTATCGGCGACCGCGTGGTCCGCGCACACTGTTATGTGACGGATGAATCCGGACGACAGTCAGTGGCAAAGACAACAAGGCTTACCCATATCCTGAGTGTTGCGACAATGGAGGTGGCGAACCCGGTCGACTTCATGATATCGGCAAGCCGTCCAGCAGAGAAGTCGACAGACAACAAGCACGAGCCGGTCGTGAAGAGGACAGAATGGAAGAGGGATCCAGCCAAGGACCAGCCGAAGGTAAGAAGAAGAGGGAATAAAGGAGCATCGGTTGGTGGCGGACTCGGATGTACCTGATTATCTGTGACCAATCATTCTGAAACGGTTGATAGGCGAACTTCCGCTGAACGCCATCATGAATGATCGATCGATCGGTGATCGCGAGTCACCCACTCGGACGAGTCAAAGGAACCTATTCCACATTACTGCCTGCATACCTTGCAGGAGAAAGCCAAAGACGACGATACCCACTTGCTTTGTTACATGTCACGTGATTATTGTGGACCCATGGCCTCACTGCCATCATTGCAACGGTGGAGTTACCATCATGATGGGGGCGATTCGCTACATAACACGAGGACCTGTTGGCAGTGGCTACCGGTGCCCTCGGAATCTCGGAACGCCAGTGAATTTTCGTTCGATCGAAAGTTCCCGGCTACGCTGTACTTTGGCCAGTTACGACGTGGCGCGCAAAGTTACGCTGCCCAAGATTGGACAAAGCCTTGTTTACTTCAAAGTCTCGGCGATGATACTCAATTAAAGTGATTCTACAGAGAATGCATCAAGGCACTGCGATGATCAATTGGATCACATGTTGTAGGCCATTGTCACCGGATACAATCGACGGAATACTGGTTAAAGCGAAGACAGAGGTGAAGTCAAGAAGCTCTGATATGGCTGAGCATTCTTCGGGATCGTCGTATAAGGGAATCCACAAGTGCCCTTGCCCTGAACACACGCAGCGATAGCATAGCCAGAGTCTTGACCCTCGAAGTAGGCCCCTTGCAAGAAACCTGAAGCGAGTAGGTTATCAGCCGTTGTGCAGCGGATAGACGACGAACCAAAGTACTCGACGCTGGTAGCTTCACCAGCGAACCAAAGGCGGTTGCTGATGGTAGCCTTCAGGTTTTCCGAGTGCCCTGGAACATAAGACGGTCCCCAATTCGAATACGAGCCACGGTACAGCGGATTTGAATGCCAAGTGGGTCGGAGGAAAGCGATCGGTTCTGGAATAGTAATGTTGGGATACATCGTCCGGAGCACTTCCATCACTTCCGATTGGAGTTGATCAGGGGTGAGCTGTTCCACGTAGAGAGACCAATCTCCCTAAAACACCCGTGAGCGAAATTCAATGTTGTCATGGTTCACAATCCACTTACAGTGACCGTGACAAAGATTACGCCAGAATCTGGAAAAAATCCGACGTGGTCTAGGCTCTGCCAGACGGGATACTTCCCCATTTGCTTCGCTGCATATAATCCCATCTAAAACGAGGTGGATAAGTGATCATTTTTGGACGGTAGGCACTTACCTCTGTGGGGAACCAGAAGGACTCATCGAATTGAAGGAATATCTTTGTGTAGATAGCCTAGAGCACAGTAATGGCCAATACTCATATCCAACATGTGACTGACCATTTCGATGCTATTAAGGGCCTCTGCTTTCCAATCAGGCAAAGGGGGTTGGAAGACGACGTCGCTGTTTTGCAAGACGCCGACACTGAATGTGCACAAAACATGATCGGCCGTGATAGTCATACCACTGCCCGTGTGCACCGTCACGCCGTTCTTGTCATACTGAATGAGCTTGACCGTTTGATTATATATTACCTGCTCCGGTTTTAAGAATTCTTCTGCTTCTGCCTGCGCGATGTATCTGAATCCTCGCTGATCGATACACATCTGATTGACATCAGAGAACCCTCCATATTCCGGAACGTAAGTGAAGTTATTATTCTAGAAAAAATGAGGTTGAAACGAGGATATGCCAACCAATCCTTACCCATGAAGCTGCAAGCCACGAGGTTTGCGAGAGCGACTAGGGACGCCTGAGTACTGCGACTCTACAAGGCTATATAACGTATAGCATACCTGTGCGACTATACAGCAACGAGAAATTAGCACCAACCAGGAGAAGAAACAAGAAGCAACTTGCATTCCTGACGGATGGGTCAGTCGAAATAGCATACAAGACTGCCTGTACTTACAAAATCAATCTGGTAGTAGTCGCTCGCAACCTCTTGTGGTGTCATCGGAGTGATACCCATTAAACTGTATGCCGATCTCAGACTCAGGTCGACATCGTCGTCGAGTAGTTTCTGACCTGTGCCGTCGCGGTCGGCTGCGTTCGATAGTGGAAAACAACTTTGACATACCCGCCAGAACGGTGGCTTGAGCAAAGTTATTGACCGCATTGTTGAACACGTCGAGATAGTCATTATACCCACTGTCGTCAAAGGTGGCTGTGAACCGCGAACGATAAACACTCGGGCACGCAGCGCAAGACGAAACACGTACTGATGCTCCCGTACATGTCGTTGAACGCGGTGCTCAGGTTATGTTTAAGGGCGAGCTCCCAGATGGGATTTGCGGTGCCGTTGCCTTGCTGTGTGCCCTGGACCCAGTTTGGGCCCATCTCAACGACGACTTGCTTGCCGGGCGCACCGAACGGCATGGGGATCATGCGACCGCCAAGGCTTGCTTGTGCGTCAAGGATGACAAAGTCATCGATGCCTTGATCGTGAAGGGTGCGAGCCGCAATGACGCCAGTCATTCCACCACCGAGAATAAGGACAGTGGTGTGGTTCGGTGCGATGGTCGACGTGCTGGCGTTCTGGGCGAACGCGCCAGCGAGGACGAGAGATAACCCAAGCAGCGCGGAAACGTACGACAACCTGGAACAAAGCATGACAAAAGGAGATTGAGATGGAGCCCTTGAAGCACCAGGACGACAACCGATCCTAAAAGGGAGCGGGGATATAGGCTGGGAAATGAGTCTCACCGTGCGATGCTGATCATACGACAGACTTCCAGGTGGAAGTGATCCTAACATGATGTCCCATTTGAAAAGGCCGTCAAGGGCAAAGTGGCCACGACCACGTCCAGCGCGTGGACAGTTGTCACCGATACGTATGCCAAAGGCATCCCAGCAAGCTGAGAGTTGTGTGCGTGCCACGGTGTTGCCGCCACATCAGGCGACTTTCGACGTGCTCGTGTGAGGTTGATGGTGACCACATGGTCGTGTAACAAGTGACCGCCTTGCTTCTCGGGATTTGGCACCAATCTAACATGAAATTCTAGGTCCGATTCAACTCCGCTCGTCTCCGCAGACGTAATCAGCGTTCTAATGGGTTTACTTTGGATACCTAATCTGCCCTGGGCTCAAAGCTCACGAGAGCATACCTGACAGACGTAAATTCAGCCGTAGTACCTCTGATCATGCGCCTGGATTGCGAACACGACTTACTTTCCGCTCACCCTCCATTTCTCGCCCTTGCGATCCAACTCATCCGCGACCTCTTGTGGAATGCCCACCGCAACGTCCGCCTTGTTGGTACGGAGGCTCAGCAGAGGGAATGCGCCTGCCAGCGGGCCTGTCAACAGCGCATTCAGATCCTGCCCATAGTCCATTGTCAACTCAGTCCTCACCCAGTGCTGCCGTAAAGGCCGTGGAGACTGGCCACTTAACATCGCCAGTGAGTCTGAAATGTTAGCTTGACTGAGTAGCATCCAGGTACCAAAACAAACAAACATACTTGCGATAGCTTGGAGACGATCAGGCGTCAGTCTATCCTACAAGAACCCCCGATAGTCACAACACAACACACGTACTTGAGATCACCCTGGTAGTGGACGTATCATGTATATATGCGACCTAGAGTGCACGCACGCATACCTTGAAGACGACGAGGCCGCTCTCATGTAGCCAGTTCCATAGCTGACCCGCTCGCTCCTTCATGTTCCAGTATGGCCACGGTTCGGTCCAAAACTTGACCATCGCTTGCCCGTCGACTCTCTGTCCGTTCACCTCCTTTAGTTCTGTGCTTAGAACAAAGGCTCCATTCTCAAGGTACGTTCGCCATCGTGCCACCATTTCTTGCAGATGAATGGCGTTTCTGCTTCCAGGTAATAATGGTGGCGGAAAGAACGTGGTCGAAAGAAGCGATGTAATTGTACTCTCAAAGTCCGTAGGAGTAACATCGGACACGAACCATGGGAAGAGCTTCGGGCTGCATAGAGGTCAGTCTTTTTGACGTCAGCTCGGTTCCTACTTACTGAAAAACGACCTTGGAAAAGTAGGGGGTATATGTCACCAGAAAGTCCGCGAAGACAAAATCAGTAAACAGCTGTCAAGTGCTTGTTATTCGCAGGTACTGTAGTAAGCGAAAGCCAACAGATACCTCAAATCCCGCTGATTACAATGAACAAATTGGATGATACTTGGATTTAGATTCCACTTACCGTTGTCTAGAATAAAGTCACAGCGTCTCCCTGGTGCCCCCATTGTCTTGATGTATTCCCACACCGCCTCTTGGTCATCTCTGAGGATGAACTCTTTCCTTTCCATTTGAGCATTTCCAAGTACTTCCTGCAGATTCTCGATGTCCGATGGCGTTAAATGAGTGAGGAGAGAAAGATCCTGTGTTGATCTTTAGTGAAACGTCTCTGACGCCAAAGAAGGCCCATACAGTAGCATTGCCCCTAGAATCGACGTGTTCAGGTGAAGAAGTCAATAAACAAAGAAATATATGCGAGGCTATATGCTTGCCAAAGACACATCTGGATCATCTCTCGGAAGACGACCAAGAGCTTCTCCGGATTCGATTTCAGCGCATCTTTATCAAGTTCTAGTTCATGCATCGAAGTCGCGATCTCTTTCCAGACGGTGAGCGTCGTTGTGTTATGGTAATAGAAACGCACGGTGTATCGAGGTAGCACTGTTCTTAAACATTTCCTCTTTCTGCGCAAAGAAGGGGTCGAAGCCGCGCCATTGGCGCGTTTCGTTGAAGTAAGACCGAAACAGACGGTATCTATTCCACTATTTCAAGCCTGCCAAAATGAATAGCGAACACCTACAGGTAGCACCTGCGAGGCGAGGGCAGTGTGAGCCCGCTCCACGGGATCCATGCCCCAAACGACGCACTCTGCAAAGAGCCATGGAGCCGTAAACCATGTGTTCTGTTGCGCGTTCGCCAGTCTTGCAAGCTCGGCGTTGTACGTGCCGACGTCGACGTCGCCGTCCTCGGGTATCGGCCTACACACGGGTGGTCAAGCGGTGCTGGTCATCGAGTTCCGAGTTGCTCACTCAAGCTCCTGGTCCCTCGCCATGCGGTACTTCAGCCGACTCGCCTTGGAGATGATCTCCTTGCCCTCCTCGACCTTGTCGTCAAGCGCCCTGGCGTGCTCCAGCGCGTCCGCCCCGCTTGACTCGAAGAGGCGCCTGGACTCCATCGTCTGGTCGTGGATCAGACGATGGATGTGGTCGATGATGTTGGTTATGATGATCGGCCAGCGTTTGAGGACGGTTTCATAGCTGTCGATCGCCAAGGCTGAGCGTAGGTGGTCGTATGTGGGGAGAGGGAACTCACGAGAAGCTTGGATGTGCAAAGGATGGGAGACGATCAGCGATGGGACAGGGCCGTCGGAAACAACGTACCCAGACGTGTCCTGGGGATCGTACGGGGGATACGGAGGCTCGAACATCACAGATACAGAACGAGTTGATGGTTTTGCTCACGCCCTGGTTGTAACGCAGCAAAAGGCAAAGGCATATATGTATACAACCATAATCATAGATATCATGCTTTTAGTAGCATCATAGGGCATAGAACATAGAATGATAGGTATTGATAACAAGGTGAAAACAAGGGAATTACTCCCCCTCCTCCTGCACGGCGTGGAGACCCCCGCTGGCACGAGGATGTGCCTTTGAGGGTGTCCGACCTACAGACGACCGAGAGGGATAAGGGTTAGACACCATCTCCAGGGCAGGCATTGTGTGCCGGCGCCCCAGCGGCATCGGCCTACACGACGGGTCGTTCAAAATTGCAAGCGCTTTCTCCTTGAGCTTGGCCGACCGTGGAGTCAGGCATGCATCAACAGTGACATCGTACACCGATCCTCTCTTCAAGAGCAAGGGTGACTCCGTGGGAGCGAGTCCCGGCGATGGCAACGGGGCCACACATGTCTGATCTGCGCCGCCGTCTGGTAGTACATACCAGGGATCGTTTGGCATATTGTCAAAGTCGAAACATTTGGCGATGTCAAGTTCGTCCAGCGCTCTGGTAAGTGCTTTCTCTGCCCGGTTGGCGAGGTCAGATGCCTGTACTGTAGCGCATTCTGACGTGAGATACGCCTCGAAATTACAGGACGAAAAAAGGACATACACCGCAAATCAGAGTCCGTGATGATAGAGTCAAGAGCAGTCTTGGCAAGAGAGACGAGAGCATTGGCGGCAAAGTAATGACCCATATGTTGAGGTGGCACTGACGCGGTCTCGTTGACCGTGTTTTCGTGCATGGCACATGCAACCTGTAGATGAAATGATTAGACTGGAACCATTCCTCGAAACGATGGACAGACTTGAAGGGCTTGCAGCACCTGGAATACCATCAAGGAATGAACATAAACAAACATAGTCACATGTACCGTTTCCTGAAGACCACGATCCCAGTCCCTCTCTGTCTTGAGGAGGGCTCCAAGGATGTCGCAGGTATGAATGTACATAGGTCCGTCGGGTCGGGTAAGCTGCGCCGCAAATGCAACGTTAACCTCTCGCAGGGAATTGTCGATTTTCTCTCGGAGTGGCCGCTGCTGCTCCCATTGAGAAATCAAGTGTTCGAGTTCGCAGTTATCCGCTTCGTTCTGAAGGGAACGTGGACTCAGCATGTTTAAAGTCGAAAGAAGGGCGAATTTTTTGATGTAGGGGAAGGTCGGTCATTTTATATCTCGTATGAACCGTCGTTGCGAACCACAGCCGTGTAAGCGGCGTGCAGGCTCAAGTGGACCATGATGCTTTGACGGAACGTGGTACCAAAGCGGTGAGCAGCACCAAGCGGAAACAAAAGATGCTGACAACTTGGACAGACATGAATAGGCGTGGCGTGGTCCACATGCCGCGCCCAAGCTGATTGACGGATTCTACACCTTTGCAAGCTATTTTTTCGTCCGAGTGAGGCATCGCCGCTGAGACTAGAAGTTGGATATCATTGTGATGGTCCGAGTCATCGACGAGACAAAACAAAAAAAAGTTGAAATAACGCGTTTTATTGTTTGGTTGACACCTCTTTCGACGGCGGCCCCGCTCAGAGTCACTGGCCCTTTGCCAAGTGTGCCTCGTACTGTTTCGGAGTGAACGTTTTCTTCGACGAGCATCCATCAAGTTCGAAAAGGCAACCGCGTGCACGACTCACCTGAGAAAACGCATGCATTTGTGCGATGTGGCCCTTCAGCGTCTCGTTGACTGCGAGGGACGGTCAATGGGGCAATTTTCGACACGGACGACGTCCACCTACTCAGCTTATGTCTAGCGAGCGTCGTCTTGCCCTCGAACGCCTGTCAACGACATCTCAATAGACTATCGGCAGGAAACAGAAACGACACACCTCGCTGACGATGACGACCGAGTAGCTCTCTCCACAACCACTCGACTGGTCCTGGATTTCGAGGTGTGAGATGGCGAACGCGTCGCGGATGGCCTTGTCGAGTTCGTCGACCTTGACGGGCATGTTGATGGTAATCTGATAAGATGCGGTGTCCCAGCACAGGTTCATCCTGGTCCGTCAGCATGTCTCCGCCTCTCGCCGACGTCGTCTTCCACTACCCCGCCATCGACAACCACGCCCATCCCCTCCTCGCCCAACACAACCGCCACGCATTCCCCCCCGAAGGCATCGTGTCCGAAGCTAGCGGCGTCGCCCTCACCCGCGACAGCCGCTACACCCTCGCCAACTATCAAGCAACCGCGTTTCTGTCCTCGCTCTTTCGGCTACACGGCGAGCCATCCTGGGACGCTGTCAAGAAGAAGCGAGATGAAATGGACTATGTTGAGCTCTGCAAGACGTGTTTCGAGCCTGCTGGTATCCAGTGTATCCTGCTCGACGATGGCTTGGGCGGCAGCGCCGAGCTCGCCGAGTCGATCCAGTGGCACGACCAGTTCACGACCAGCCCGTGCAAGAGGATCGTAAGGATTGAGACAGAGGCAGAGGTAACATTGCGCCTGGCACGCCCCTCTCTGCTGACCTCGGCCAAAGAATATCCTGCGAACGATGCTCGACAAGGACACTGAAAAAATTTCGACGTCTATTGTCTCCGTCGTCACTATTCTTGAAGATTTGATAGATAGGTTCAAAGCTGCCATCGCAGCTCATGCCCAGGACGACCATGTTGCCGGCTTCAAGTCTGTCATCTGCTACAGGTATGCTCCTATGACATGATGCCAGAGTACAAATAAACACTGCTACAGGACTGGCCTCGACATTACTCCCTCAGACCCAGCTACCTATGACGACGTTCAAAACGCTGTCCTGGATCTGTTGCTACAGTACAAGGCATCTGGAAGCCTCCGCCTGAATCAAAAGGAACTAAACGATTGCCTTGTCGACCTCGTATTGCAGATTGCAGGACAGTACCACAAGCCAGGTAGGTTTTGGAAACCATCATCTTCATCGCAGGGGTATTGATAACCTAAAAGTACAATTCCACACAGGTGAGAAGTGTGTCTCGAAGAGGAAGACGAGTTCATCCGTGGCTAGGCCTTGGAGACAATGACATACGATTGACCAAGTCATCGCCTGCACACATGCAACCCATCATCGAAGCTCATCCACAGACGCCCATTGTCCTCCTTCATGCAGCCTACCCGTATACTCGTGAGGCCGGGTACTTGACGTCGATGTACGAGAATGTCTATCTGGACTTTGGGGAAGTATTTCCGTGTCTGTCGCACGACGGCCAGAGAGCAGTCCTCCGCCAGGTACTCGAACTTGCGCCGACCAACAAGATCTTGTGGTCGAGTACGTACTTGGCATTGCTGCCGTTTCTAGAGCGTTCACGCGGGTTACCGTAGGTGATGGACACTGGTGGCCGGAGACATACTATCTAGGTTGCCGCCAGGCACGCCATGCCCTCTTCGAGGTTTCGTCCTGTTTACCGAAGTAGCACCATTTGCTGACCGATTTTTGCCCCTCAGATTCTTGAGGATTGCACGCGCCGACGTGAAATCACGCCGCAGCAAGCGGTCGAGATCGCTCAGAATACTCTGTTCCACAACGCGAACAGGTTATACAACTTGGGTCTCGAACCAGACATGAGTCTCTTCACGTTGATACAAGACCGATCCGGCAAACCTGGCGCGTGACAAAGGGGGTTTTGTTCCGTTGGCTTTTTTGTGAGAAAGAATCGCGGACGCATAGTATATTCATCGAGCATTTCATCATTTCTATTGAATACAAGATGCAATCCTATGTACTGGGTATGCCCTGACCGTGAGCGAAGATTTGACTAACAAGACGCCGAAAATATGTCTTGGTTGGATTAGTACCTCATACCAAGGCGATCCGCCCACCTACCCTTCCAGCAGTACCCTGAACGAAGATGGCTTTCGTGGCTTTCAAAAATCGTATTTGTCGAGTGTGATTTTCGGGATAGGAAGCACAGTAATGTGAGACGGAGCGCAACACGGCCAGCGCTCTCGACATGCACTGCGGATACCCGACTAGATCGCCGCCATCGTATCGCTATCATACGGGTCTGGGGCAAGCGAGCCGCGGAGGTACGCATTCACAGCGGACCACGAGTCGACATAGAGCACTATCTCGTGTATGTCGTCCCCCGCCGACGAGAGATCGAACGAAAAACACACTTCGTCGATAGAGGGGAGATGCCTCGTAAGCAAATCGTGCACTAGATCCGCGTCACCGATCGGGGACTCGGGAAAGTAAAGGTTTGCGAGGGCAGAATGACAGACGCCCTCCGGCGTCTCGGTCGGGAGCTGTCTTGCGTCCAGAGGCAAACAGAGTTCTTCGAGCTCGGGGCAATTTTCCAGGAGCGACAAGAGTCCCTTGAAGGTGGCATACTTCGTCCATCGCCAAGGGTATTCTTGTATCCCTTGGCTGCAATTTAAATGCAAATGTCGTAGCCGAGGCCAGTTGCGCGTCAAGTAGAGTAACTCGTCATCGTCGAGGGAGAACCAACAACCAGACTCGATGAAGAGAGTACGAAGGTGACGAAGGGAAGTAAGAGGACGAAGCGAGCAATACGTCAGATGGTCACGCGTTATCGACTGATTCTCCCAAGGAGGAGAGTTTCCACTGTGGAAGTCGAGAAGAGGGTGGCTTAAGTGAACTGATCTGAGGGAATGTGCGTGCTGTGAGGACGCCAATGTAGTGAATAATGCAAGCATGACATCTGGAGTAGGTCTGGAGTGGGGGCGGGTTGTAAAGGAGCGGAATGCCTGTTCCTGTGGTCGCAGGAGGGACAAGACAAAAGAAATATCTCCCACTACCAAGGCTAAGTCCTCGACGTTGCGAAATGGAGTGACATCGGATGGGATACAAAATTGGTGCAAATCCGATTTATCAAGATGGATCTCTACTTTTCTGAGTTTTGAAGACGTAGCGATATGCATTAGAGCAACAGCATCGACACTGGCAGGGATAGAGATGTCGAGATGTTCAAGATGTTCATAGCGACTGATGGCTCTAGAGATAGCCGTGCAAGTTGCCTCCTTTTGGTCACCAGTCCAGAGAATGATAATGGACTTCAAATTCGGACAGAGGATAGGGCAGTTGGCAATGAATGACCGCAATATCGCATCATCAGCATCAAAGAAGTTGGCGACCAAATGAACGAGCGACGAGCTTAGTAATTGTTGGATGAATACGATAGCAAGAGTGCGTTCAGATGGAAGGAGGATGAATGGGTGCCACCTGAGTACCCTCAGGTTTGGCACGAGCAGAGAGGGGAGGAAGCTGGTGACTCGCAAAAAGAGTAGAGAAGACATGTCAACGATGTCGACCTCCTTGATACGATGCGAGTACCGACGAATAATGGCCCATTCCGT
>JBBPUA010000533.1:0-16126 GCA_038094355.1 Afroboletus lepidellus | reverse complement strand
GGACCTCAGTTCCGTACATTTTCTCATCAATCTTCCCAAGGCCCACCATGAAGGCGGTTGACGGTGTCGCAAAAGGATTTAACAAGGCAGCTGCCTTTTTCCCCGCAATTCGATAGATCTCCATGTCCCCTGCATTGAAGGTATGGACGAGGAAGCAAGCAGACTAGCCAGGTCCTTATGACATCCATAGAATTTTTGGCCGAAGCTCAAAAATCACCTCTTGTTGCGCTTGATGGACAATGGATATGATGGCGATGAGTTAGAGTTCACAGCGCATCAACGGAATCAGATTAGCTTTGTGCAAAACCGAATTTATCGTCACAAGGTCCTTCGTGTCAATTACACCACATACGATTTACGCCGAGCTCAGGATGCTCTCAACCCACGCACGCATGCCGACGTCATGGTTCTCTCACGCGAAGATGAGAGTGAATACCCTCATCCTTACTGGTACGCACGGATTATCGGAATTTTCCATGTAAATGTCCGCTACCAGGCAAGAGTTAAGCGAATGGATGTCCTCTGGGTGCGGTGGTTGGCTCGGAGCGTGGATACTACATCCATTTGGGCCACCAAACGTCTCCCGCGGGTTGGATTTTATGACAGTGACGATCCAACTGGATTCGGCTTTCTCGATCCCGAGTTGATCATCCGAGGAGTTCACCTCATCCCTGCATTCACATATGGACAGACCTCGGCACTGTTGCCACATTCACTTGCTCGTCAACCATCAGACAATCACCAGGATTGGGAATGGTTCTACGTCAACATGTGAGTACCACTAAATCAGTCCAATCATTTGTTTACAATCTATATACAGCTTCGTCGATCGAGACATGTTTATGCGATATCGTGGCGGCGCCGTGGGACACAAGACAACGCGGGAGGAAACCAAGTGCCTTCTTGAAGACCGTGATGAGTTGGACAAGGTTCCGTTCAAGCTAGAATGTGAACGCGATTGGTATGTGAGGGCAAGCAGCGACATTGAGATGGAGAGCGGAGACGATGCTGAGAATGCGATGGAGGACGTCGGCGAGGCTACGACGAGTAGTGACAGCGAAGAAAGTGACATTGAAGTGGATGAAGACGAGGGAAGTGAAGGCGAGGACGAGGAGGATGAAGTTGCGAGGGATGACGATGAATATGATGACGGGACAGGCGATCCGGGCACGGGCACATCCGCTTTGCTGGTGGATGATGAATTGCTGGATGAAATGGAGGAATTTGGCTATACGGGTTTAGATCAGATGATCATGGATGATGAAGAAGAGACGGATTACCTTGGACAAGACGAGCTGGGTGCCGAGGATGGCGAGAACATGGATTGGGATGACTTGGAGCCCTTGGCTTACCTGTAGAGTTAGTAGCAACACGATATCGATCAGCCTTGCATGGGCCCGCAAGGTCTTGCAAGACAGGCGCACCACTTGCATCGACATATCAGTTGGGCTTGCATGGGTCTGCAAGGCCGTGCGAGACAGGCACGCCACTTGCGTCGACCTTGTCGTGCCTTGCAAGGTTCGCACGACCTTGCACAGCCTTGCAATAATTTATTTATTTTGCTGATGGTAGACGGCTGCCCATTGCAGTGTTTTCGACAAGCGCAAGTCCATTTGGCTTCAAGGATTGCTGACATACAAAAGAATTGCAGGGGTGCTGAGTCGGATGATGGTGCTGGTCGACTGGTCCTTGTTTGCGTGCAATGTGGAAGACGGGCATATCAATTTGTGTATGTGTGCACGTAATGTAGCTACCATAGTTCGACTAGTCATAGTACTTAGGCTATGTGATTGACAAAGTCGTACATCGATGCCTGCAACTCTACTATCGGACGACGACGACGACCCATCGCATTGCAGGAAGCATATGCAAAACAAAGATCTGGTAAGAAAAAATATGAAAAAATATATCTCGTCATATGTGACCCTACCGGGTCACACCCAGTTTTCACTGGGGTCCACGGCCCACCTTTTCGAATGTCTCATGGCCGCTTTGTACGATCCGCTGGACGGTGATCGCGAGACCGGCGTCAACTTTGTAGACCGGTCCCTACATATAGTCTGGTGACCTCTACATACGGTAGCAGCGTGACCGCTGCGCTGTATTCTTTCGCCTCCGCCGCTTTAACGAGAAATGAAGTGATGATGAACACTCGCCTTACTAACCACGCACGGCACTCCGCACTACGGAATCTAGTCTTCTGCGCCCAGGCCTCTCATGCTACCCGACGCGAACGAGGAACCGATGTTCCACGTTGGGGTCTATCTGCGATCGGTTTTGTGACGGCGGTGCGTCACCATCATTTCGACTTCGGTACAGTACGTGGGTGCATCGAGGGCGTCGAGGCGCATTTTCATGCAGCTGCTGACCAGCGCCGTACGAGCTACGATGCGTTGGCATGGTATCACACCTCAAGGTGAGTGACAATTTCGTTCGTTTCGTCGATTGGCTAACGAAGGATGGAATTGGTCGTATAGTTGGACCAGTTTGGCAACGACATCGAGACAACCTGGCCAACATCCGTGTCATCTTTGGCGGCCTTTGCCGCCGCCATTCTCACCGTCGCGTACGTGCTCTCGTCCTTCAAACTATGAAACGCATCGTGATCTTTTCTGACTATCAACATTGTGTCCCCGTGGTTTTTAATTTCCGCTGTCATCATTGGGTACTTCTATCGCTGGTTGGCTATCAGGCACTTAAATACTGGTCGTTATCTCCGTCGTATGGAGTCCAAATCTTGATCGTCGATTTTTTCTGGGTTCAGTGAATTGCTAGAGGGTATTGTAACTGTTCGTGCATTTTCGGTGGAGCGTCGGTTTATGGACGACTTGCACAGCAAGATCGATGTGACGACCAAGGTCAGTATATTCCACTTGTCTACCCTACATGGAGTTGACGAGGACTTGCAGATGTGGCATAACTACTGGATGACGAACCGGTGGCTCTTGCTCCGTTTTGACTTCCTGGGTGGTCTGGAGGTGTTGACAACGATGCTGTTGAACCGAAATCTAGCATGGCATTTGCGGCCAAGCGTGCCGGAACTCTCGCTTCAACTCTAGCCGCTGTAGTGTGCCCGGTATATCTCCTGTTGGACTTTGACGAGCTTGAGGACAAGCCGAATTCGGCCGAGGGCGCCGAGTTGCCATTTGCATTGATGACTGAGTGTCTCAGTTGCTGACTGACGAGAATGTGAAATCGAATAAAGGGATATAAGGACGAGTGTAGAAAGGGGAGGTTCGCGTCTGCTTGACCCCGGCCTAGTACTCTCGTGGTTGGTTCAGACTCGTTCTCGCTTTCGCCTTCTCTTTCGCTCGTAATCTCCACATCTCCAACATCCTTTTGCAGTAAGCTGGGATGTGGTCATCACCATCTCCATGGAGGGCATCTTTACCACGCATGAAGAGCCCATGTCGACCAGCCTCCAAGTGAGCAATGAGGGAACAAGCCTGGCTCAACTTCACGCCAGATTTCATTGTTGACGAGAAGGATTATACCATCTCGGGTCCAGTCATTGCGAGAGCATTAGATGAGTTGACTGCAGCGGCCCATTTACCCTGAGAGACGTCGAGTGCTAGATCTATGAACATTGATGCATAGTGGTATCTCTCGACGTTGAATGAGTAGCCATGCACGCCGTGGTCCTGATTGGCTGGAGACCCGGGTACTTCGTCCTTCACTTCGAGACTTCGCTTCGCTTGACTTCGACACAACTGAAGTGACTCGAACTCTGACAGCCAAAGTTCACACTTCAATTCGCTTCAATTCACTTCGCGGCAACACTAGCCGGTACCGTCGGTGGTCACGGACCCAGTGAAAGCACCCTTTTTCTCCCGGGTGACACCGTCTTTTGACTCCCGTACGCCCTCTGTGATTTCGTCGTGTCTTGTCGACGCGTCTCATCTTGGTTCACCCAGCGCTTGTGTCTCGCCACCCCATCTACGGCCTCATGAGGGACTATCTCACCCTCTCCTGGACGCGCTTCTCCAAGGATGTTCAGTCTCACCCTTCAGATCTCGAAAATCCTTGTGCATTCCGCCCCTCATACTGGCGAGCTCATCAAACTCGATGCTTCGCTCACCCCGCTTGCTAATCGCGCGTCATGCGGCGCGTCCGGAAGCAACAGCAGCGAAGACGCCAGTCACGGTGAATTCACTTTTCATTAGGCCGAATCGAACCTCGCTCGGTATTGTCGCGCCCTTCTTCCGAACGAAACCACGCAATTACTCGTCGATCTCCGTACTGTCTCCGGTCCACTTCCAGCTTCCGAAAACTCCCAATCTGCTTCTCAAAGAACGGCCGCCCGTTTGTTTCTCGCTCTGCTTGCCCTCTCGAGAGCCCCCGCAGTCCCCCCTACATTGACCGGAAGCGACGGAGCCGGAAAAAAGGTGGAAGACAAAGAAGGAGAAGAGGATCTGGCCACGGCGTTGGCAGGAGCACCGAGCACTCAATCTCTCGCACAACAAGTGCGATCTGCGGGTGGTCCAGGGACACAGACACCACCCAGAAGACCGTCTCCGACGCTTTTCTTCGCTCACTTCGTAGACCATCCCGAACGCTTCACAGCATTCCTCGAGACGGTCGCGCAGTGGCGGTGGGGCTAAACATTGGATGGCGACAACGGCTTGCAGTCTATGGTCGTTGATGCAGGCGAGGACGAAGCAGCAGAGAAGTATGACAAAGCCGCCGTTTGGAACACGCTACTCGAGCTCTACCTCGACGAGGGTACTGAAGGAGGACGAGATACCCCTTGCGAGCACCACAAGGGCCTCCTATTACTGCGTTCCTCTCACCCTCCATGCGATCTCACCCATGCGCTTGTTCTCTACTCGAGTCACCAATATACGCCTGGGCTGATCCTCCTTTGGGAGAAGATGGGGATGTACGAGGATGTGCTACGGTTCTGGATGGAGGAACACTACTCAGGCAACACGGACTCTGCCTTCGGCACAAGTCATTTCAGCGCTCCGCAGGTACAGTCCTGATAACCCCCACCTCTACCCGCTCGCCCTCAGGTTCCTCGCCTCTACGCCTGCGCTTTTTGAGTCGCTCCTGGGACACGTTGAGAGCGAGAAATCAATGTCGCCGTTTTTCAAGTCGGAACGAAGTGGCGAGCATTGGTCTCGTCAAGGGCTGGTTGGTGAGACGGATCAAGGCAGGCAGGGAGGAGATCGCGATGGTGCGTGTGTCCACAGATCATACAGACGCCACAGTATGGCTCCAATGGTTGTTGATTCAGTGTGCCCACTAATGGTGTCAGCTGGTGGCATGGTATGTTGTTATAAGATGTATTCATCATGTCATTAATATACTATCTAGTCTCTTGCCACATCCTTGCATCCAAGTGTAGAAGTACACTCAGTACTGGATGGAGTCCGAGACTAGTGTATTCACCTGTAGAAGTACACTACAAGATATAAGTACAAGGAATGAACAACAGACGGATGCATTCTCACCTCAGTACTGTCTGGAGTCCAAGACTGAGGTGTAGATATGTGTTGTGATAACCTTTATCTATGCAATTAGGTAATGCTGACATAACCATGTCTGTTTGTACTGTAGAGCATAAGTACGAAATACAACACCAAGTGCCTGTCCTTCACCTCTACCAGTATATGAAGCTCTATTGGAGGGCTCATGTTATGGTTTGGACTTGGATAAGTTATCATCAGTCTCAAAATGGCCATTATCTGTCATGGCCTCTGCTAGACATGGCTCAATAATTCTGACCCTTTATAGCTCCACTACCATCCACCACAACCATGATCTCTCTGGTACTGTATCCAGAGCCCACTAATCCCCTACTAGAACCACTGTCCTACCGTCCTGTAGTAGATCTGTGACCCCCTCATCTAAAGGTGGGTCCACTGCCCCCTCATCTCAGGGTTCTACCATGCCTTCATTCCAGGGTGGGTCTATGGGCCCATCATCTTGGATAGGATCCACAGTCAAGATGTCTCAGAATAGATCTGGCATTTGTGCTTGCACTATGGCATCTCAGCTAGTCCAATGAGTTCAGGTGCCTTTAACAAGGACCTATTCTGCCCACAGTTTGGAGGACATGAACTGCCATTCACACAATATCATAGACAAGTCAGCACTCCCATCTAGTGTTTTAAAGTCCAGTTTGGTCTGGTCTTTTTGTGGATTTTCATGCGACCAAGACCGAACCAGTTGCAAACAATTCACAATCAGTCTGGACCAAGACTGAGACTGATCAGGACCAATCCTGATCAATCTGCTCACTAGTTGCAACCAGTCCAGATCAGTTGCAACTGAAACTGTATGTTTTGAACTTTCCAGGTTGGAATCTGACTCCAGATTGGATGGGACGAATGTAGAGGGTATTCTAAGCTTCCAACCAGTCCTTGGGCCATGCAGATTGGCTCATAGGACATGACTATATAAATGTTTTTGCATTGCATGTCAAAGATATGGTAGGCAATCATAGGATTGAGTGTAAAAATACCTAAATTCCTGGAAGTATTTATGGAAGTGTCCAAGGGCATGACTTAAATGGACCCAACAATCTGGTTCAGTCACATCTGGCTACAACCAGTCCACAATCGGTCTTTAGATTTCTACTCAAGGAAAAAGACTGAACTGAACCAGATTAAGACCGTTTGCAATCAGACAGTCCAGATTGATCAAAATCAATCCAGTTCAGTTTGGTTAAATGGTCTTTGATGGTCCTGTAACCGGAAACACTACCCCCACCTTACATATCTCATAAGAAAGACGATGTTTCCATTGATATAAATAGAAGCCTCTCTGGTTTGCAGTTCCTCTTCTCTGCCACCAACATGCAACTGGGCAATCCATTCATTGATGAAATATTGCCTGATGAGGATGAATGTGTTGCTGAGCAAATACTTCAAGCTGAGTACATTGATATTATCTCAAGAATGATGTACATCAAATTTGATTTAGGTTGCAACAGTCTGCCAAGTATACGTATGTATATCTCACATTCAAAATGATAGTGTTATTGGTAGGTGCACACTTGTCACTATTGACTTGATTTATTTTTAATAGGTTCTGAAACAACCCAAAACCCAACTGGGATCAGGCAGCACTCAAACCAAAGGGAAGGGGGAAGTGACTGAGGTGGGACACTAGAAGGCTTTGGGGAAAACCTTGAAGTGAACTAGACTGGAGGATGTCCAGCCCAGCTACCCCAGGTATATATACTGAGGATAGCATGTGTACATGTTTGGGATCTACCCTAATGCATCTGTATAGCCTTAGAGGCTGTAAGGCAGAAATGAAGTGAAACATGAGGTGTAATGTCAAAGTATAACTCCAAAACACATTCCAGCACAGTCCCGAATGTCTTTGTTTCGGAACTACCTCTTCCGGAAGCCCCTATTCCGGAATCACCTATTCCGGAACTACTTATTCCGGATTCGCCTATTCCGGAAACCCCTATTCCGGAAGTACCTATTCCGGACACCCTGATGCATTTCCGGTATCAATTCCATCTGGAATTGCCTGTATGTTACCTTGCTTGACAAGATCTCTGTCGCCATCGTAATTCAAGCCCCTGTCATCTTTTCACAATAAGTACAAACAAAGGTACAAAGTGTGACAAATAAATCAATGCTTGCTGCTGGTCCTCCGAACGTCACGTCCCATCTTTCTCCACCAGTCCTTTGTTATTCTATTCAACTCTTCCAGTCGATCATCCTCGGTGAGGAGCTCGGGTGAGTGTGCTGCCTGAAATATCTTGTCGTCGAAATCACGGAGCAATCGAATAGATAACCGCCCTGAACTGCGTGATAATGCAATGTAAAGATTGAAGAGGTTCAGCCCTCCCGTTGGTGGCAGGGAAATATCAACCAAGACAAATGGTATTGTTTGCCCTTGGGAACGATAGTCCATGAACGCGTATGCTGCTGTCATGGGAAATTGACGTCTTTTCACGGTACGGTGCACTACCTTTTCTTTCTTCTCTTTCTCATTGTAGACGGCAACTTTGACACGATATGTCCTGGTCGTTGGTTCCACAGGGATAACAGATTCTTCCAGGGCAGTCAAGCGCCTTGCTTTGGTACGGTCGAGCTTCACTAGAAACACAGAGCGGAAGGTTGTGTAGCCGATTGATTCGCTGCACGTTGTTTATGATGGGTTCTTCAGGGCTTAGAAGAATGTCAACGATGGTGCCGCGTGCACCATTGGTGATGTCGAGGTCAGTTTGGACGTTCTGTGTCACCATGACCTTCATGCCGATGGCAAGCTCAATTGTATCCGACAGGTCCTGATTTCGACATTGTTGGCCTGGTTTCCCTTGGTTACGTGTGGCAAATGCATAGCGTTCTGACAGTGTTAATGGCTCGCCTGTTTAGTTTTATTGTCGAGTCAATATTCATCATTATCTGCAATGGGATAATCACCTTTGATACGATCCTCCGCTTCACACTGAAAGACATGTTGCTGGCTGGTGTGAGCATGTTCTTTTAATGTGGCCTCATTCCAATGCCGTCGGACTGCATGATGTGGAGTGATGAGCACCACGCTGTTCCATGGCTCTGTTGTGAAGTCTGTCTGAGTGGCACACTCTGGATGTGTGATAAGTAATGTGCGCAGCATGGTGATGTGGTGCTGCTGAACATGTCCATAGCGAAGATGTTGCAAGAAGTCATGCCACACTGGATCAGTGACTCGCATCTGTTTCTCTGGAATGATGACTGTTGTAAATTCTTCGTATATCTTGCGTCCCACTTGGGCATCGTGTGAGTCATAGCGTGAGTTGCTGGGGAAGTATAGGGCCTGCGTTGGACTGACAGCGACTGGGGGAAACTGATAAAAATCTCCACAGATGATGACTGAGATTCCTCCGAATGAGTGAGGCGACACCGGCAGACCATCAACCATTTTCGCAATGCTGATATTTTGTGACAGCTTTGCCAAAAATTCCTTGCTGATCATAGAGATCTCATCAATGATGAGATATAGATATAGCTTCCAGAATGCCTGCATCTTCCCCTTTGCTTCCGCACTTATATTGGCCTTGTTGCGAGATTGTGAAATAAATCCAATCGTGTGAGTTGTTTTTCCATCAATGAGCGATGCTGCGACTCCCGTGTACGCTGCCTTCAGTAGCATATGCTCTGCATTCTTCGACGCAAAATACTCGGTGATGGTCTGAATAACTTTAGACTTTCCCATACCACCTTCGCCATGGATTATCATGCGAAGAGGATCAGGTTTGCGGCCAGCAAGGGTTTCATCGAGATGCCAAGCAACAGTATCATAGGCACGAAATTGATCATCACGAAGCTTTGACGGATCGACAGGTGGAATAGCTGCCTCAGATATCTCGCCAAGGTCATCAAAATACGTGATGCTAGGTGATTGGTTGCTGCTGCTAGCGCTGCTACTGATCTGGCTGACATGTCCCTTGTCAACAGTAGTGCGATCCAGATCTGGAGCCACTCGTGATTCAACGCTGACATTGATTCCAGGGCTGTGGTCTGCAACGTCCTGTGCTAACTCTTTTTTCCACGTTAGAATGTGTTGCAGGTCATCTTCGTCTGCATTGCATACGCCGAGAGCATTTGGCTGGTTATCTGCAGTGGTCTGTATTCTGCCTTGGTCATCCGAGTCCCGAGGTACAGGCAACTGAATTCTGGATTCGAAGTCATGGTCATGGAAAATCCTGGCAGTCTTGCCATGCTCGACAGCCATCATGCCATGCATCTCTTCACGCCAGGGTATCTGAGAGGCGACCAATGCAGCGAGTCCCTCCTCCATCATCATAACTTGGCTCTGGTCTCCATTGTCCTCACGTAAGTCTAGTTCACCCAGCTCTTCTCCATCTTCAGCCTCAGTGTGGGGAATATTGACAGCTTGCACATGCTGCCATGCAGATAACTCGCACTCATAGAAGTACTGGATTCCCGAGATGATGTGATGAATTTTGGGGGGGGCAGTGGAATAGAATGAATCGAACGCGCTCTCCCAGGTTTCATGTGACTGCTTAAGGTCTGTTCCAATGTCTCTCCATGGTTTGAGGAGCATGAGCATGCATGCACAATAAAATGAATACTGATCGGGATCATCACGACGTGGAAAATAGCGACCAATGAAGTTGGGTAGGTTATTGTGCCCTTGAGCACGAACAATTCGCTGTTTCTGCTGAGCTTTGGGATGCGCCGGGAGGTATCGAACCCTTTCATGGTGGGGACGGCCTGGGCAATGTTGACTGGGTAAACGTGTTTCCTCGGATGGATCTTCCACACTGTTTGACGACTTCTCACTCTGCTTGATGTCAACCTCATATGAATTGACGAAAAATTCGATGATATTTGTCTCAGAGAGCGCGTCTCCACGGAAGCGGTAGTCAGTAACCTGACATTTCGGGATGATTTTTCCAATGGGATTCGTGTCTAGTGTGACAACATCCGAGTCATTCAAGTCCTACACCCGTGTTATCATGAATCTCTGCTTCATACTAGTAGCTGGATTTGACTCACGTCATCATTCTTGCCACTGTCTTGACTCTGATGAAGCTCTCCATCCTGTTTTTCACTGCCCAATTCAATGCCAATTGAAGTACTGCATCGTGACAAATCCATGTCAGCTTCGAAGTTTGCTATGAATGAAATGACTAACCCTTTCTCACCGCAGCCATCCTTGTGGTGCACCTGACCAGGACTCCATCTTGCAAGTTCTGAGAAGCCTTTTAACAGATTGCTGACGAATGAAGACCAGTACACCGGGGTATAGTGGTGTGAGCGGTACACGTCACCCACCCCATCAAGTATGACATCACCATTGGTGCCACCAGTTCTTGCTCCCGGTTGATACAATGTACGAGGCGAAAAAGAAGCAGCCGTTGCTGGTCCCGAAGACTTTCGGCATATGATGGATGTGCTGAATGGTAAGTGTACATATCCTTTGGCCAGTATTGCTGAAGTATTGTGACTTCGCCCTTGTTTCTTCGTCTGATAGCTTGTCACATAGAATGCAACATTATTTGTATCTCGGCCGTTCGTCAAGAGCTTGCCATCATTGTTACAGCGTGCATTGACGGTGAGTGCTGGAACCCAACCATTCAAATACTCATACAGGCATTTCATTCCCCACTCTCCGTTCTCCATGATGTAGTCTCTGTCTGACCTTTCAAACGGTGCTCGTCTTTTGCAGACAAATCCCCCATTTTTTCTGGGAATGAGACAGCGGCGATACTCGCAGGTGTGGAGTTGCTTTGCCCGAGCAACGCATTTTTCTAGATCTGCTACCTGGTGGTCATAGTCTTTCGCTTCAGGTTTGGGTGGCTGTGAGTATGCAACTTCAACTTCATTTGGGATCTCCTTAACAGAGTCGGCAGTCTCAAGCCCAGGAACGTATGTGCGAAGGTTTGCTTTGATGAAATCGCGAACTTTTTGATGGAAGCTCTCCATTTTGAGAAGATCTTCAATTGTGTCCATTGGAGGCACGTTCTTCAGCCACAGTAACATATGAAGATGTAAGCTGCCTCTTCCTTGTGATTCGACCACACCGAAAAATGCTGAAATAGGACCAAAAACTCCTTGATGGCTAGTGACACGCTGCTGTGACACCTCGATCCCAAATAGAACACGGAGGATTGTTTTGATCATAAAGTGGAAGAATTTCGCTGCCGCATATGGGTCCTGCGCAATGTTCTGTGCCTGCATTTCTTTTGAAGGCCCAAGTACGCTCTCAAAGTTGTCCATGTCGATGTTCTCACCCGCAAATACATGTACTTGTGCGATAGGATCGTGGAGATTGCATGGATTAATGGTAATCCATAGACTTGGCGGGTTCTTCATAATTGATGTGGCCCAAATTTGGCTGCGAAGTTGTTGTCGGCTTTGGTCTGAGCCCACGACACGACCACCAGTAGCATAGACATGTTGACACAACAAGCAGATAGCAGGATCTGAGATGGGTAATTTCTTTTCCTCTTCTTTTTGCACTTCTGATAACTTTGCAGCTGTGATGGTCAATAGCAGTTGGGCGTCTCGTTCAAAGGTTTTCCAGAGCATCTGGAGGTGAGCTGATGATAGCACCTGTCGACGCTGGATGATACCAAATGCAACAAATGCAAATGTTTCATGACGCCGAAATCGCTGGTCATGATATCGTAGTAGCCACTTTACATGCTCTCCAAAGTCAACAGCAACATCATGGTCTTGTTCGATCCCGCCTTCGCCATATGGGAATAGACAGGGAAAGGCCCGTGCAAAATAGTTTGGGCGATCAGGGTTGATGGGCTGGTCCTTCCGTGGATAGCCAAAGTCATTGACAGGGGTAGAACCATGTCGAACACAGTAACCACCTTCCTTTCCTTCAGTCCACAAGTTTGCGAGCCCCCATGCCATCAGTTCATTAGCCGTCAACTTCGACATGTCTGTGTCGACTGCACCCGACACTTGGAGCGGTATTACATCAGCACCTACACAGCGTAAGCTGATATTGTTGCCTGAAGAGAATGATTACACTTACCATCATCTGACCTAGGTGTACACTCTTGCTCAGGCAAGTCATCAGCTCGTGCATCTACTAATGCCAGATTTAGCTGTTATGTATGATGGTAAATTGAATGAGTCAACTAACCTTCGTTGTCATCCAATGGGATGTATCCGTCACTCTCTTGCTCAACAACACCGACATCTTCTGATTGTCGAACGATCGACAATATCTCCTCTGGTACATCATCCTCTGGAAGATCTTCGATTCGTGATGTACTGATTTCAATATCGCCATAGTACTTCGGGTTGTTTTTCTTCAACCACGACAAGGCATCAGATATGACTCTACGTCGAACACGAAATGTCAAGTGGATCCAATTCTTTGGCAGAGTTCCACGACCAATGAAGGTCACTGAAATCAATGAGGCGAGGATAGCAGGTGGGCGAGGCATGAGTTGCCCCTCAACCATTGATGCAATTCCTAGCATGTCAAGCTCGTATGAACTGACGTTTCCCCGCATGGCGCGCTGAAGGCAAGACGTGTCGCGAACCCCTCCAACATGTTTTGGAAATAGTTTGAAGATGAAGACGTGGGGATATATGAGGGAGATGAGCAACTGCTCTGGGAATGTAAGAACTTGCAGCTGCCAGGGGACACGTCCAATCCAGAGGTGATTTGCAAGAGCATAGCGTGGTGGTTGGCTAACCGTCTTCTTCAGCTCATCTAAGCACGATGCACAGACAGTGAGAATGTGACGGCCAGTGACTAGCTTGACTCCAGACGGCTCAAGAAGCTTTCCATCGAAAAGATCATGAGCGGGGTGCGGTTTTTTGGGGATGAGACAACTGGAGTTCGGAAGGTGAGTGAGGTCAATGTCTGATGTGTCGTCGTCATTAGACTCTTGTGCACAGACTCCACATATCCTGGACTTTAGAGCTGCATTTGAAGTGGCATTATAGAAGTTTCCATACAGCCACTTCACCTCGTCGTCGGTGGGTAGCCGGAGGAACTTTGAAGCATCATACTCATCTTCGTCACTGCTCTCAGCGTCCTCCTCAACCCGCTTCTGCTTCCGTGGCACCTCTGATGTAGCCTGCAGTTTCTCCTTGGCCAATCGACAAAGCATGTCTAGCAGCGCTGCTGGTGCATGATTGACTATGTGTGCAACAAGTAAGTTCTTGTTCGTTCATTGTTCCCTCCCGAGATTGAGAAACCCCTTTGAGCGAGCAATGATTTCACGAACAGTCAACTGGCCAACGAGCTCAGAGGGACTTTCCCCTGAAAGGTGTAGCATCTGGTGTCGATGGGGGACAGCAGCAGTCAATGGGGACTCTCAAATTTCCTCCAACGGAGCAGAGCCGACTAGGTCCGTCCAGGTGGTGCTAGCAACAAGCGTTGGGGTCATCCATACCCGGTCAAATGGATCTAGAATATTCCAAGGAAAACATGCTGCCCCTCAAGCGAGCCCTCTGGCGGATATAAAAGCTGGGCTCTCTTGATGAATGCTCCCCAGCATCTTGTACCACTCCTCTCATTTACTAGTCCTTCGCTGCTACTCACACTCTCTTACTTTTTTTACTCGCTTTCTTGTTGTGCACTCCCCGTTGCTCATTGCATATCTCGTCTTGCTCGTCGCATATCCCATCTTGCTCATCGCATATCCCATCTTGCTCATCGCGTATCCCATCTTGCTTGTTGCATATCCTGTCGTGTGCCCTCCCCCTTGCTTGCTGTGCACTCTGTCTTGTTTGTTGCGTGCCCTGCCTTGCTTGCCGTGCATTGTATCTTGCTCATCGTGCAATCCAAGTCTGTCTTTTCTTGTTGTCAATCTGTTGTTCCGATTGCTCATTCTATATATTCTACTAGGTTCTAACTTCCCTAACATGCCAACTCAGCGCTCCACTACCAAGAAACGCACAGACACGAATCGCACCCCGGCCACTGATCCGGTGACTGTTCCGACTGCGTCTCCCAGGCCTCAGCCATCTCCTGCAGGGGCGAGTACTGGCCAGTTGACCCTTACCACTACGATGTCCCATCTCCTTGCCGCTTGCAGGAACATGATTGGGACAGGTTTTTACCTTGATAGCGAGCTCTTCCATAACAACGTGGAGTGGATCCGCGATGGCCGTGCAGACTGCCTTGTTGTCAAAGCGAGACAACACGACGTCGAGGTTCAGTCATGCGGTGATGAACCCTCCTTGAGGTATCTGACACCTCCTCCGGACTCCTACGAGCATGCTCCACTCTGTGCAGTTGCTTGGATCTCTGCACGCGACTTCTGGCTCACTGCTGATGGGGGATACCATGGTCCTTCTCAGATTTGGAAGGATATCAGCGAGGTCAAGCCTTTGTGCGCCGCTGAAAAACCTGATCTGGAACCCTTCAAAGACGACTATATTTCTGTTTCGGACAACCTTCGATGGTTGCAAGACATCATTGCAATCCCTGGCTTCCAGGCTAAGAAGGGTCTCTTCCTGGCTGGGAATGAGGCTGGTGCACGGTTCAAAGTGCGCCATATGCTTTTTGAAGTAAGTGCGTAGAATTGGTATGCAATGATGCTTAACATTGTTTTCAGGTCAAACCTTCTGAGGACGAAGACTCAGAGGCTGAGAACCTCAGTAGTGAGGTGACCAGCGCCGCTGACACACAGAATCAAGCTGGCAATGGTGACGATGCACTGAGAGCTCAGGTTGCCAATGCTGAGGCAAACGACAGCAATGGCCATGCGAAAGGTATGTGCGACGTGTCATGTTCGTTTCTGTAGTAATGGACTATTCATTTAGATGCTGCTTACTTCACCATCGAGAACTGGCCAACTCACAATGACGTGGCAGCCGGTGCACTCGATGCGATCAAGGAGACGCATCGTGCTGTCCCTATCCCTGCACATGATCTAAGTGGTAATCTGATCAAGCCTGATTCCTATCGTGCCCAACTCGAAGGCGCGATTGTTGAACTCTATTTCAACTTGACCCATTGGTCTATTGCAGGGAAAGGTCCTGGAACAACACCAGTAGATGTCTACACAGCGGACATTGTCATGATTCGTGTGCTGGTTGCGCCGCGTGTTGCTAAGCCAACTCCGAAGAAGCGTCGTGCTGTGAATCTCTTTGTGGACCCCTGTGAGCCACCAACCAAGAGGATTCGTTACGTGTAATGGTAAACCCATTTGATACCACAATCACTGAGCTTTTGATTCCCTTGCTTGACCTTTGTTTTGCCCCCACTTATTACATGTTTTCCATAGCCTGTTAGGCTCAGATACCCCCTACTTAGAAATGACAAGTTTTAATGTTTTCCCGAAGTTTCGTAGGACATGGTGACATGTGATTGTCAAGCAAGGTATCTGCCGACACCAGTCAGCCTTCCCAAGTAAATCTTTCCTTTTGAATACTCATTATCCCTTTTGAGGATATGTTTTAGACATTTCAGCAGTCATCGTACGACTCGCCACTGTCATACGATTCTTTTTTCTTTTCCCTATACTATACCTAATGGGTACCGCTTGCCCTCACATACCTCGGACCAGACATCGGGCCAGAAGTGTCAGAGTCGGTACGCGCGCATTCAGAGTTCACTACTTAAATCTCCTGCATTTTTCCACGCTCACCTCAGTTGTGTTAACTCCCTGTGGGCAGCACACTGAGGTGAGCTTCTTCTTTTTACTTAGATTACATTGTAGCTAATG
>JBBPUA010000532.1:0-16211 GCA_038094355.1 Afroboletus lepidellus | reverse complement strand
TTGTATGTTGATTTATGCCTTTTAGGACATTGAAAAACACCATTCAAGCGGTGGAAACAATAATGGATGATATATATAAGATGTATCTACTCTAATGTAGTGTATTTGTATTGGGAATGCAGCTGAATCAGTGGAAGGAACAAGTAGAACATTCAATTCCCAATATGGACATGTGGTAGGAGTAGTGGCTGCGCTCTCAAGCTGCTTATGTAATCATTTCAAGCAAAATGAGTACAGGGAATATTGCAAAATGTACGCTTTAGGATTGCTTATATAATCGATAAATCGCGCACAGAGGAATCTTGCAAAATATACACTAATCCTAGTTACCGTGTATCCTGCAAGAAGACTACCGTGGTTTTTTGCAGGATACTTCCAGGATGGCCTGGGATTTGCGCTCTAATCACTCAGATCCAGAATGTATATATTCGATCCGTCCGTATGCATGCTCAACTGCATTTTTTCGACAGCTACTTCCACTGTTTCAGATCATCTTTTCCTTATCTCTTCAGGTGGCTGCTTGCTTCTTCACCACATGGCCTATCACTCTGCAACCACGGGTGTATCAGAACAGGGGACTCAGACGCTTTCAGTGTATTGGCTCTGTTTGTCAGAGACTGGACCGCTTTCGTGCAAGGCATACAGCGACAATTACGAGCACCAGCAACAAGCCCCCCTCCGTCGTCCCACCCGATGCAACCAATGTCTTCGTCACAAGATAAAATCAAGAAGTGGCTCTCACACAAGGTACGTTACATGGATGTGTTATTGCACATGTATCTGATGACGGTCATCCAGTGTCGCACCTACGAGCAATAAATCCAGTTTCGCACAACCACGAGCGAAGAGAAGCTACTACTGGAGGATGATGCGGACTTTCTGTTGTAGCAGAAATATATAATCGTGTACGTCAGGAATGTATATCATAAACGTCCTAGCAGCGAACCATCGCGCAATTCGGTTCGAAATCGATTTGCAATTCATCACCGTCACAGAGACTTCCGTGTGATGCTACGCGCCGTGATGTGGCATGACTGAGGTGCGATCTCACCAGATGCAACCAATGTCATCCCAAGGTAAAGTAAAGACACAGCTCCCACACAAGGCACGTCGCACGGAGGCGTCGTAGCACATGCATCTGACAATAGCCATCCTGGTTTGTATTCATGAAGAATTCCAGATCCCGTCGCTGTGTTCTGCAGTATTTCTTATAAAGGGCTCCGCAGAGAGATGCCGACATTGTAAGGTACATTAAACCAGTCCGTTCGAGTCACCCCCAACGCCAACTTCTCTTCGCGCCTCGTTTGGTGAAGCGACGGGATCTGGGATTCTTCGTGAGGGCAAAACTATATGGTTATCGTCAGATACACGTGCTATAACGCATTCATGTGTACCTTGCGCGAGAGCCGTGTCTTTACTCTACCTTGCGACGACATGTGCATCTGGCGAGATGACCGAACGACATTGCTTGTTGACAGTACTTGCAATTGTCGCTGTATACTTTGCACAAGAGTAGCGGTCTAGTCTTTGGCGAACAGAGCTGATACGATGTTGAAAGCGTCCGAGTCCCCGGTTCCACTTCGAGTCGCTACACCCGTAAAGGCTAAGTTCTGGAGACGTCGGTCGGTAAAGTGAGTCTGTATGGCCATGAACACATGCGGCTACGTCGAGGTACCGCAGAGGAGACTGCTGGAGAGCCTGACGCCATGCTCCATTGGCCTCAATATCCCCGACACGATCATTGATGCGGAATCCGTCCCGGCCGGCGCCCTCATCTGATTCCTCGCGAACTTTTGTCCTACATTACTGCTTTGGGCGCTGACTGTGAGTGATGAGAAAACGTACGTGTCTAGGGCGAGAAATACGGGTGACCCGCGTCGATGCATCGTTTTGAGCAAGTACCGTTTTTTCCGTGTCCAACGGTGTCATCTCGTTCGAGGGATGATGCAGATGATGCAGATTCGGATCCGGATTGATACACTTTTTTATGTATCTCGATTGACATCGATAAGTACACATCTTATCTTGTCATGGTGATTGCATGGATGAGATCAGGTTCGCACCCGCCTGTCGGATGTTGTGTTCTTGGACCTTTCGGTGGTCCTGGGCTTCCGACAACTCGCCGACAGTCGGGGCAGTGGCTTGGGGGTGGACCCGCTTTCCGGGACATACTGTCATCTAACTCTTAGTCTGCAACACAATTACCACAGACGTTTCTTCCGGTGTTGCAGTCCTGCGAACGACGTAGTTCGACCATAATCGTAGTCGTCGTGGCGGGGAGTCCACTCAAGCAGCGGGATCCGGGGTTCGCCGCGCGGAATCCAATTTTACCCTGTGCCCCAAGGACTTGAACTTTGTCAATATTGATGTTCCTACTACAGGATGACTTATCGATACAGCTTGCTATTGCCGCGTGCACGCAATAAAAGCTTCCCAGGGCACACTTACTCCATCACTCTACTGTTCTCCCCAAGCTAAACCGTGCGATATGATCCACAGCTTGGGGGCCGACCAGCCACAACGACCGATACCTACTCCGGTGATTGTTGATTCTGACGCGTGGGACCTTCATTATCAGCTGATCCGTCCAGTAGGACCATACACAAGCACTTGCCAACTCCCAATCAGAACCCGAGGAGCGGCGAAGAAAAGAGAAACAGCTCGAGAATGGGGACGGTCTTCGGGACATGGTGCCCTGTTCCTCCGTGAGCCCGCCAGCCCATGTCAACGACAATGAAGCAATAGTTATAACGGGTGCGAACTTTATTCTTTCACATCTGCCATACTCGCTGATCACAAACATCAGGCATTCGAGCATTGGATGTTGCTACTGGCCTTCGACGCATACCAGCTGGCTTTTATGTTTCGGTTCAACACAGTGGCAGCGAGTGGAGAACCGCAAATAAACCCCTCTCTGCGAATGATGTCGTCGAATGGAGTGAACTCATCCCACTGTAAGGATCACCTTCTTCCGTTCACACTAACTTATCCTAGATGTGATACGCCTTAGTCCGTCAGATCTCTCTGCCACCATATGTCTTTTTATATACGCATCTTTCGAATTCCAGCCCATGCTTGGTGATGGAGAGCAACTGCGAAAAATGACAGTTACTGTAGATCATCTACTGGACCGCTGTAAAACAAACCGTCGTGAGTTAAATGGTGTTTTGTACACAGGATGGTGATTCATTCCTCAGCAGCATTTACCTTCTTCTCCAAAGATGGAGACGTTGTATCTCCATGCTCATCCATTTCCTTGGCGGCCAGCTGGCGGAAGCTTGATGTCAATGATCCATCAGCGTCAAGCCCTCATCGTGTAAACATTTGTGTTCTATCTACACAATTCCCATTAATTAGTGTGCTAGACGACTACGAAGTCCCTTGACCCATTGGAAGACGTGACGAACCAAGCCCACGACACGCTCTCGCGTTATCGGAGGCTCGGAAGTAAACATGATCTATACCGATCTATCAATTGTTTTGAGCATGCACTCAATATCTGCCCATCAGGCCATCCTTGTCGTGCGGTCGCGCAGTCCAATCTAGCGGTGGCAATGCTTCTTCACTCTCTGGCAGCCGATATCCATTCCTCCCTCGACGTTTCCATTTCCTTGTATCGCAATTCACTCGCCTCTCGTCCTGTCGGCCATCCAGACCGACCGTCTACATTGGTCCATCTTGCTATGGTCCATTACGCGCGTTTCGAGAAGCGAAGAGATGGATCCGACCAAGCACAGGCAGAGGCACTGCTGCATGAGGCAATAGACCTTAGCTCTTCAGAGAGTGCTAGTAAACGAGCGGCGATTTTCCTACTCCAGCTGCAGGCAGTAGGTGCCATCCAGAAGAGTGCACCATCTTCTGTAGGGTTGGATTCGGCTTCAGGCTTACCGGCCGATGAGCTTTGTAACACTGGCGTCCGGTTGCTGAAGCGCTTTGAACGGTCCGGCAATTTAGCTGACCTTGAGCTGGCAATTTCCTTGCTGACAGAACTTGTCCGGTCCACCTCGACCTGGGACCACCTGCACCTCTTCGGTTTAACCAATCTCGGGGCTGCGTTGGCTCAAAAATTTGAGTTGCTCGGGGACCTGAGGGACCTTGAGCAATCCATCTCAACTCTCAGGAATGTTGTCTATCTCACTCTCGATGGCCACACCGACAAAGCCGCGCGCCTGACTAGCCTCGGGGGCGCCCTTACCCTCCGTTTCAAGCACCTTGGAGATCTTGGAGACCTCGAGGAGGCCATTTCGAGCCTCAGGAGCGCCATTGACTTTTCCCCTGTTTGTCACTTCATCACGTTGACCCATCTTGGTATC
Source organism: Afroboletus lepidellus (assembly GCA_038094355.1). Lineage (NCBI taxonomy): Eukaryota > Fungi > Basidiomycota > Agaricomycetes > Boletales > Boletaceae > Afroboletus > Afroboletus lepidellus. Next base: position 11,898 of record JBBPUA010000532.1, on the reverse strand, counting down.
TCCCTCTTGTCTCGTTTTGAGCACCTTGGAGAATCGATTGACCTCGAGGAAGCAACCTTGATATTCAAGGATGCTGTGGATATTATTCCAGATGGGCACACCCACAAACCCGCCTGTTTATGCAACCTAAGTGCATGTCTTCTCGCTCGCTTCCAGTTCCATGGGGAGTTACGTGATCTTGACGAAGCGATTTCAAAGCAAAGGAGTGCCATCGACCTCACTCCAGATGATCATGCGGGCAAAGCCATGCATCAGAACAATTTCAGCTGCCTTCTGTATCGTCGATTTGAGCGCTTTGGGGATCCTAGTGATCTTGCTGAAGCAATTTTTGGGTTCGAAGAAGCCGTTGAACACACCCCTAACAGTCACCCACGTAAAATTGGTCGTCTGAGCAACCTCGGCACCTGTTGCCTCACTCGTTTCCGGAACCTTAGGGAACCGAGAGACCTTGAGCACGCAATTCTTTGTTTGGAGTTTGCTCTTAAGCTTCTCCCGGATGGACATCCGAACAGATGTTGCACTCTGACTAACCTCGGTGCTTCCTTTAAGCTGCGCTTTGAGAGTTTTCAGGAGCTGGGCGACATCGAGCAAGCTATTTCAATCCTTACGGAAGCTATATACCTTACTCCCGATGGTCGTCCTGAAAAATCTGCTATTCTGGGCAACCTCGGCGATTCCCTCCGACTCCGTTTCTTTCACTCCAGGGACCTGGATGACCTAGAGCAGGCAATTTCGAGGCTTAGTGATGCTATCAACCTTATTTCTGATGGTCAACCAGACAAGCCAGACCTTATCAACCTCCTTGGAAACTCCCTCCTCGCTCGCTTCGACCAGCTAGGAGAGTTAAATGACCTCGAGCAAACAATCTCGGGTTACATGGAAGCTTGTTCCCTTACGCCTCGTGGCCATCCCAACAAACCTAGCCAATTGCACAACCTCGGAATCGCGCTCTCCTTTCGTTTCAAGTCCCTCCAGGAACTGAGCGACCTCGTGGCAGCAATGTCATGTTTTTCAGAGGCTGCTTGTGCTTCTACAGGTCCTACCCTTCCTCGATTCCGTGCAGCGCGAGAATGGATATCATGTGCCCGCGTTTTACGTCACCCCTCTCTCCTTGATGCATATTCCATTGCCATTAGCCTTCTTCCTCAACTAGCGTGGATCGGGTTCTCGCTCGCAGACCGTTATATTGAACTCGGGCAAGGAGCTGATGTAGTGACAGAGGCGGCAGCAGCAGCTTTGGATGCAGGACACCCAGAAATTGCAGTGGAGTGGCTCGAGAGAGGCCGTTCGATTGTTTGGAGGGAGCTCTTTCAGCTTCGAAGCTCATTCGATGAGCTATTTGCTGCTTATCCAGAGCACGCGCGCAGACTTCGGGAACTGTCACTTGCGCTCGAACATGCCAGCGCTTCCTACGAAAAATCCTTATCCTTGCTATCGGAGCAGGCACAGATTTCGGACTATCGTTCCATAGTGTCTTTGGACCAAGAGACAGACAAGCACCTCACGCTTGCAATTGTGCGAGATAAACTACTGCAGGAGATTCGGGGATTACCAGGCTTCGAACGATTCCTCCTTCACAAGGAGTTTCACCAGCTTCGTGCATTGGCTCATTCTGGGCCAGTGGTTATTATTAATGCAGCAAAAACACGCTGCGATGCGCTGGTTGTTCTTGCTGAAGTGGATCATGTAATTCACGTCCCACTCATGAATTTCACACTGCCGCGATCCAAGGGTCTTCAAAACATGCTGAAGAATTTACTAAGTCCATCCCGTGATATAACCAGTGATATCAGGCAAGGGAGACGCGCGACACGAGGATACGTTAGCTGGGAGTCCCTGTTGTCCACGTTATGGGACGACATCGCCAAACCAGTTCTAGAGTCCCTCGCGATTTTTGTACGCGATCTCCTGTCACTTCATTTATACCTAACTCATTCATCTCTGAACAGATTCCTGGAGAGCTACTGCGCATTTTCTGGTGTCCAACTGGGCCATTTGCATTCCTTCCTATTCATGCCGCTGGTCTCTATGGTTGCCAGTTTTTGACTCCCGGTCAAAAGCTATCTGATTTCGTCATTTCGTCATACGTTCCAACCCTCAGCGTCCTTGTCCCCGAACGGGATGTTGCATCAAATGAAAATCTTCGTCTCGTTGCAGTTGGTCAACCACATTCAGACGGACAATCCAGACTCCCTGGAGTAGACGCCGAATTGAAATGTATCAAAACCGTGGCCCAGAGCTTTCCCTCTGCAAGAATCACAATCGTCGAGTCGTCCACTGGAACCGTCGATGAAGTCCTTTCTCTGCTGAAAGACGCAGACTGGGTCCATTTTGCATGCCACGGCATCCAAGACGCCAAACAGCCCGTTTATAGCGGCCTCTGTCTCGCCGATCGACGCCGCTTGAAGCTGTGCGACATCATCTCGCTCTCGCGTCCACGCGGCGGACTTGCGTTTCTGTCTGCCTGCCAGACGGCGACAGGTCACAAGGATCTCTCCGACGAGGCTATCCATCTCGCTGCCGGAATGCTGTTCGCCGGATACGGGGGTGTCATCGGTACGATGTGGTCAATCAGTGATAGGCTGGCGCCGCGCGTGGCAAAAGACGTGTACGAGCAATTGTTCGCGAACGGGACGAGACCCAATCATAAGGATGCTGCGCGTGCACTGCATGACGCCGTCGAGCGCCTTCGGGAGAGCGATGCATCTTTCGTAGAGTGGCTTCCGTTCATTCACGTGGGTCTCTGAACATTTTAGCATGTACTGCCAGTGTACATTTCAAACCTACTTACTATGAAATCGATTTTCGGAATCGTACATTGAATGATCAATCTGTTGCGGCGGCCGCAAGAACATGACTAAGTCTAAAGGCACAAATTGGTATATGTTTCCGATTTGTAAAAGTACGGCCCGGGCCCGGTTGAGACCACATTCGCCTGTCCCCGACTCAAACTATCACAAGACAGTTCGATTATAGCGAATCCCTGCCCCACACCGTATAAGTACATATCTCAAACAGTCGTCAAGAATGTAGCCACAGGCAAGCACCGATATTTTGGGGAATATTTTTACACTTCTTCGATTATCCACGATCGTCATGCATCAGAAGGACATTCCCATCTGCACTGAATTATGCATTGAGCTTTCGAGGGATCATGAATGAACCAAAGTAATCGTCCAGATCTGCAATAGCCGTTGACGGGGCGATCGTGCCTACGAAACCGTCTGGTCGAATAACCATGAGGGTGATACAGTTCGGATCAATCCCATAGTTTTCATACCCATCTCCACCCTTGCTCCCAGTCACATCGGTGTCATCAAGGAGTACTCTGCATGATAGACCCATGAGTCATCTTATAATATCAGGGTCGTGGTGATAGGACAATGCTTACTTTCTCCAGTGAGAACGGAGGTTTTTCGGGATGAGCAAGAAGTTTGCCTCTTCCTTCTTGCCCAGGGTGATCGTGATGACGTCAAATACAGTCGCAGGGTTGCTATCAAAGCTGTATTTTTGGAGGAAGCTCGACGGCTTGCTTAACCCCTCTGCCAGCGAATTCAACTCGGCAACTCGCGTCTCAGTGAGGTTCCCCACGAAAAGCAGCACTTTGAAGCGATTGTCTGCGGGGAGCAAGTCTTGAATCTCGACCGGGCATATGTCGGCAGTGCGGATGAATATCTGCGGGGGAATGCGTCGTCCAATGACAATATTCTTTGCGCATTTCTGGTGCTTGGGTACCACAATCGCACAGGGTGAATATTGAACTCCAGTACCGCTCATGAACTCTGCATGTATTTGGATAGCACTGATGAATGAATTGATGAAAAAGAGTTGCAGTACGAAGGACGTGACTCACTCACTTAAAGAACTGTTCGTCGGTTACTCCGTCTCCGTTCTCTGCTGTCTTCGGTTTTTTTGAGAATAGTGCCGCAAACTCTTTGTCAAAGTTTATCAAGTCTTGAGCGAATTTTCTGCGTTCTTGTTCGTACTAAGGAAAGGACATGATAAGCGCTTAAAGACGGGTTCTTGTAGAGCGTACCGTCTTCAAGAGGGATGGACTGGCCCATCCTCTGATCACCTGTGCAAGCTTCCAGGCTAAACGGCTCTTAGTTCATGTATAATAGCGTAGGGAGATGCGCACCAAGATTATGAGCATCATGCATGCTAGCATTCATCCCCTGACCTGACGAGACAATTCCAGAATTTAACACAGCAGAAAAAATATTCTCACCAGCTTTCGGGGAATGGGTATGGCAGGCATCCCCGGCAATAAAAACGCGGTCATTGGCAGAGTACCTAGATGCCACCCGCTGCCCGACTAGTAGGTATTTCGTACACAAATAAGATCGTGAGGGAAAGGACATACTAATATAAACTGTCCACCACTCAATTTCCTTTGGGTCTGCCATGACGAATGGGTGAAGTATCTTCTTCAACACCTACAGGCACTCATTTACCAGATGCACCAATAATCACTTGTGGGATACTCACGGAAACAAGCTTTTCAGGAGTGATCCTATTCTTGTCGACTCTTCCGGTCAGCGGATCCATGACATCCGTGTCCGACAGTTGGACATAGAAACGGACTTTGTCGTCCTCACGTGGAATGGTCAAGCTGGACCCATGTTCTGAATGTATCGCAGTGGCATTACGAATGTCAGGAAAATCTGACTCTGTTTCTGTTATGTCAATCACACCCCAGATGTAGTCTGTGGGACTGTCAGATACAGCAGCCAGTGAATCCAACCAGATTACCTGTTTGTTCGCCTTCCATCTCAATCCCCAGAGCGTTTCTGACCCACGAATGTGCTCCTAAATACCATTTAGAAACACCAACCCAGAAATACCATATGGCTTACCATCTGCGCCAAGAACGAACTTGGCATGCACAATTTCTATCTTACTTTCCTCGTCTGTCACATCCAAATGTTTCACAGTAAGCTATAGTGATCATTATTTATAAGCAAAGGGGACAGGACGTGTTTATGTTAGGGCTTACTTTGATGGGATACGATGAAGGACTCGACAGTTCGCTGATGTCGTCCGAAATCTCAATGTCCACTGGAATCTTTGGACGTTCGACTTCAACTCCGTGTTCCTTCATAGAATCAATAAATATGGCTTCAATTCCTCCTTGGTGGAGTGTGACCTGCTCGCCCGCTCATCAACTCCAGCCGGAGATATTCGATGAGAGGCTATACCAAAAATGGATATGGTGAGCAAGTTGGCGGGGAGATCGCAGGGACGCGTCTCGTGAACTTTACAAGTCATCCTTTAGAAACAAGAGATACTCGACCGTCTGTACAGTTCATACCTCGATTCCTCCATCGCAGCCAGGGTCGTAGATAGCCTTGGCGCCCGCCATACCCACAACCAGATTGACAACAGTGACGAGTTAGGAAATATTCACGTACCAACCCATAAATCATGTTGCCTTCTCGCAGCAGGCGTTGCGCAAGTCCATAGCTCTATTTCCAGAGCTCGAGACGCCATCAAAAATGTCCAGAACGACATACCTGCAGCACCTCCAGTGATCTAGGCTGAATACCATCTGCGTGACCGGCTGTGATCTTGGAGGGGCTACCCGCGATGAACCGTTAGGCCGAGAACCATTCATGCGCTAGCGCTTCGTACCGTTTATCGATGATCCTGACCTTGATACCTGCAACTGCGAGTGCATTGGCACACATAAGTCCAGCAGGACCGGCTCCAACGATAAAGACATCAACCCAGCTTTCCGGAGGTGACATGATTCAGAGGGACTAGGAACAGTCTTCGGGTGTTCAGCGTACTTTATATGGCGAAACCGGCGGTAATCGTGCTATCACCTCCTGAGGGAGCGTGACACATTTGCATTAGTCCATACTTGCTAGATCCGACTTATCGGACCCAATCATTGAGCGGTGAACCAGCTCGGGTAATAGCTACACCCGAGGCTCGCATCTGTACAACTCGTCAAGAAGCGCAGGGTGAAATCGCACTCCCAGAAGACACTGGCCCCCTGTCCATGGCCTGCTCTCCGTGTGGACGCTTCAACTGTCTGCAAGTTGAGCTCCGAGTCGTCGTCCCCGACTTTGTGTGTTGCGAGTGGAGGGCCTTTCCGGCTCGTCAGATACCTCAGACTTGATCTTGAGTAGTGCTAAATGGACGACTCGGACAGTGGGCGCGCGTAATACGACGGGACCAGGATGATACAGGGTGTTTCGTGGAGCGTGGGACTGCCTTTTGACTTGCAGCACAAGAAACAAGCATGTCAAGACATGTCGACGTCAAGACTCATCCGAGTCGCCACCGGTTTCTGTCCAGACACTGACTGTTTCACCGGCCCGGGGCGTCGTGCTCGCCTCCTACCTGCTGGGTGTGGCGCTTCGCTCCTCCGGTCGTCTCCCACTCCTACCATTTGGGAACGCAGCTCGCCTGCTGATGGGCGCTTCCGTTCGGGGCCGGGAAGTGCTCCGTGCTTTCGCCCATACGAGCAATTGTTTGGAAACGGGACGAGACCTGATCATAGGGATGCTGGGCGAGGATTGCACGACGTTGCCGAGCGTCTTCAGGAGAGCTATGCATATTTTGCATCATGATTGGCTCCGGTACATTCTCTAAGCGTTTTGATGTGTATTCAAGTTGTACATCTCAAACATACTCAGGTGCATGAACCATTAATGACATGATATCAATATTCGGGATCGCGAACTTTGCCTATTGCCTTCGGCCAGTGCAGTCAGTCCTCACGTTCATGTTATGCTACAATTTTTCAGTCAACTATCATTGCTGTGCATCAGTGTCATAGCGTAGTGTAGGGGCCCTACAGCGTAGCCAGAGCCACCACCAACATTCAGAAGGTCACTCCCATCTCCGCCGAATTAGGCATCGAGCTTTCGAGGGATCATGAACGAACCAAAGTAATCGTCCAGATCTGCAATAGCCGTCGACAGGGCGATCGTGCCTACGAAACTGTCTGGCCGAACAATCACGAGTGTGACATAGTTCGAATCGATCCCATAGTTTTCATACCCATCGCCACCCTTGCTCCCAGTCACATCGATGTCATCAAGGAGTACTCTGCATGACAGATCCATGAGTCATCTTATAATATCAGGATCATGGTAAAAGGATAACACCTACTTTCTCCAATGAGGACGGAAGAATTTCGGGATGAGCAAGTAATTGGCCTCTTCCTTCTTGCCCAGGGCGATCGTGATGATGTCGAATACAGTCGCAGGATTGCCATCAAAGCTGTATTTTTGGAGGAAGCTCGACGGCTTTCTCAGCTCTTCTGCGAGAGAATCCAATTCGGCAATCCGCGTCTCAGTGAGGTTCCCCACGAAAAGTAGCACTTTAAAACGAATGTCTGCGGGGAGCAAGTCTTGAATCTCGACCGGGCACATATCGGCAGTGCGGACAAATATTTGTGGGGGCATGCGTCGTCCAATGGCAACATTTTTTGCGCATTTCTGGTGCTTAGGTTCCACGATCGTACAGGGGGAATACTGAATTCCAGTACCGCTCATGATCTCTGCATGTATTTGGAAGGCACTGACGAACGGGCTGATGAAAAATGTTTCACCTGCACTCCGAGGAGCATGACTCACTTGAAGAACTGTTCGTCGGTTACTCCTTCTGCGTCTTCTTCTGTCTTCAGTTTTTTCGAGTACAGCGCCGCAAACTCTTTGTCAAAGTTTATCAAGTCTTGAGCGAATTTTCTGCGTTCGTATTCGTACTAAGGAAAGGTCATGTTAGGCACTTTAAGGCAAGCTAATGTATGGCATACTGTTTTCAAAAGCGACGGACTGGACCACCCTCTGATCACCTGTGCAAGCTTCCAGGCTAAACAGTTCTCAGTCCACACAAAATAATGTAGGGAGATGCACACCGAAATTATGAGTATCCTGCATGCTAGCATTCATCCCCTGGCCTGAACATGAAAAGACGAATCCAGAATTTGATATGGCAGAAAATATATCTTCTCACCAGCTTTCGGGGAATGGGTATGGCAAGCGTCCCCGGCAATGAAAATGCGGTCATTGGCAGAGTACCTAGATGCCACCCGCTGCCCGACTAGTGGGTATTTCATACACGAACAAGATTTTGAGTGAAGAACATACTAATATAAACTGTCCACCATTCAATTTCCTTTGGGTCTGCCATGACGAATGGGTGAAGTATCTTCTTCAATACCTACAGGCACCCATTTACCAGATGCACCAATAATCACTTCTGTAAGATACTCACAGAAACAAGCTTTTCAGGAGTGACCCTATTCTTGTCGACTCTTCCGGTCAGCGGATCCATGACATCCATGTCCGACAGTTGGACATAGAAACGGACTTTGTCGTCCTCACGTGGAATAGTCAAGCTGGACCCATGTTCGGAATGTATCGCAGTGGCGTTACGAATATCAGGAAAATCTGTCTCGGTTTCCACCATGTCAATCACACCCCAGATATAGTCTGCGGACAGATCAGATACAGCATTAACACATTGAACCCAGTCAGACTACCTGTTTGTTCGCCTTCCATCTCAATTCCCAAAGCACTTCGGACCCACGAATGTGCTCCTAAATACCATTTAGTAACACAAACCAAGAAATAGCACATGGCTTGCCATCTGCGCCAAGAACAAACTTGGCGTGTACGATTTCTATCTTACTTTCCTCGTTCGTCAAATCCAAATGCTCCACAGTAAGCTGTGGTAGTTGTCATTTGTAGGAAACGGGTGTTTATGCTAACACCTACCTTGACAGGGTATGAAGAAAGGCTTGACAATTCGTCGACGTCATCCGAAATTTCGATGCCAACTGGAATTCTCGGACGTTCGACTTCTACTCCACGTTCCTTCATAGAATCAATAAGTATGCTTTCGACCCCCCCTTGGTGGAGTGTGACCTGCTCGCCAGTTCATCAATGCCGGCCAGAGATATTAGATGAGAGACCATACGAAGAATGGATATGGTGAGCGAATGGATGGGGCGACCGCAGGGACACGTCTCATCAACTTTAGGAGTCATCCTTCAGAAACCGGAGATACTCTACAGTCGGCATAGTTCGTACCTCAATTCTCCCGTTGTGGCCAGGGTTGTAGGTAGCCTGGGCACCCGCCATACCCGCAGTCAGCTTTATAACAGTGACGAGCAAGTAAACCATCACATACGAGCGCGTAAAGCACGTTGCCTTCTCGTAGCAAGCGATTCGCAAGTCCATAACTCTATTTCTGGAACTCAAGACGCGATCGAAGAACGCAAGAATGACATACCTGCAGTACCTCCAGTGACCTGGGCTGAATACCATCTGCGTGACCGGCCGTAATCTTGAAGGGGCTACCAACAATGAACCATCATTCGCGACAAGAACCATTCATACGCTGATTCGTACCGTTTATCGATAATCCTGACGTTGATGCCTGCAAGTGCGAGTGCATTGGCACACATGAGTCCAGCGGGACCGGCCCCGATAATGAAAACATCGACCCAGCTTTCCCGAGGTGGCATGGTTCAGAGGGAGAATAGGGAATCGTGAAACAATCTTTGGGTGTCCAGCACGCTTTATACGGCGAAACCGACGGTAACCATGCTATGGCCTGAGAGTCATCAACCCACAGTGCGGGAATTACTTGATTGTATCCAATGTGAATGTGATGCTGAAACATCAATGGCAGGGTGGAACTGCCGTCTGAGGGAGCGTAACAGGTCGAACTTATCAGACCCAGCTGTTGAGCGGTGAATCGGCTCAGGCAATAGTTACGCCCGAGGCCTGTATCCATGCTGCTTGACATGGGGAAACAAGAAGTGCAGGATAGCGGCACTCCAGGAAGGCACTGTTCATGCCCTTTTCCCTGCCCCAGCCTGAGACCTCCTCCTCGGCTCTTCACATGGGCACGTTGGTCGTCTTCAAATTAGGCTCATCACTTGGTGCGCTCCGAAGTTTTGCCAGTGTGAGTGAAACGGGGCCTGGAACGATTTGAACTCCTCAGACTGGGTTTTGAGAAGCGCTGAATGGACGGCAGTAGGGCACGCGTACTGCTGGACAACACGCAGGACGGGGATACTTAACATGGTGCTTCGAGGAGCGTGGGAGCATTCTGTAATCCGCGTAAGAATGTAAAGAAATAAATGTGTCGATGATCGTCTAAGTTGTCATTTGTTTCTGCCCAAACACTGGTTCTGCAGTAGCCCATTTATACATCAGTGTATTTTCAACTATAGGGCATCATGTTGCGCATGTGCACTTGGAGAGAAGGGCGCGACGGGTTGGAACCACTCTCGTGCTCAGGCTTGGTTCCAACCCGTTTGCACTCTCGCTCAGAGTAGGCCGGTCGAGCAGACGGGAACCTCTGGTCTTCTCCTTTCGACACTCGCCCTTATATACCTTGTATTCTATTTCACATTCTGGTCAGTCAGCAACTGAGACACTCGGTCATCAATGCAAATGGCAACTTGAAGGCGAGGAGACTTGGGGGAAAAACCGGCGAGAGTTGCCCCCGAGTCTAGTGGGGGCGGTGAGGTGAAGCGAAAGTGCGAATGCAAGAGCGCTGTTACATAGCCACTTGCGCAAAGACATAATCATATTCCTACTCGCTAACTGGTGCGTACTAGAATCGCAAAGGAGGACTCTCAAAGATCCACCCGGCCTCCAAACATACTGCACACCAGCGGTGTCGGTACACCTCCCATCCCAGTGGCCGCACCATTTTATCACTATGCCAAGCTCGGAGGCAGAACAGACGAGACAGCGACATGTGCGCGAGAAATTGGGCGAGAGCCAAGATGTATTCCTCACCGATGACTGTGTCGAGGACATTAAGGCGAAAATTGCGTGGAAGCGTCAGGCTCCCCAGCAGTCCCATCTGCGGCGCCTCGATGTAGCCATCTATGTCCATGGCCAGAACGACCTCCTCGAGTGACTGACATGCCTGTAAAAGCGCCCATAGTCCATGCGGCGTGATGCCGCCTGACCGGTTCCAACCGAAATACCGATTGATCGCAATGAGCGTCAAGTGTGGCCACGCCGATGCCAGCGCGAGCAGGTCACTGTCTTTGAGTCCCACATTCCATCCGATCTCGAGCTCGATGGTCCGCAAGTTACTGAATGCCATGCACGGTAATAAATCTTGCAAGGCAAGCAGATTGTCCACACGCTCGTGGGCGGATAATCTAAGGTAATGGATAGTGTGGCTGTTGGTAGATTTCTGAAAACTGTCCAAGAGGGTTGAAAGTCCTGCCCGTGAAATGCTGTCACGAGTACTCGAAACAAAATTCGTGAGAGTAGGCAGTTGCACCTGAAAGAGTAACTGCGAAATCGACCGCACGGACTGAGAGCGCAATGTCATGTGGGTCAAGTTGGAGAAGAGAAGGGGTGAGTCGAAAGCCAGTGACATAGGGTTTAGCGCACAGTGGACCTCTGTCAACGCAGGGATGTAAGAGAGATGTACAAGAGCATCAGCGTCTAGGGCGACATGAAAGCAAGACAGGTGGCAGATATTTTTCCACCGGCAGATACACCTGGAAACACATTTGGCAAATGCAGCATCATGCACTCTGGAGAGATAAAGAGTTGTGATATTTGGGGAGAACTTGGAAAGTGACTCGAGAGGATCGTGGAACCAATCTGGCGGGTTCACAAGCGAAGCATGAATGGTCGTGAGAGATGGAAAGGGCAGATAAAACATGCTCGGTGACGGAACATACAACCGGAAACGAAGGGAACAAAGCTTCGGAAAGAGTAGCATAGTCATGGGGGGATTGTGAAGGAGTCTAAAAGATGACTCGCTAAGTCCCACTAAGTCATGTATCTCTCGGATGCGGCGCGTGTAATTTTGAAGAGTACACCACTCTGTCCCCGTAAGCGGTCTGCAAAACGAATACTGTTAAACGTAAAATCGACGATAGTCAGTGGCAAACGAAGC
>JBBPUA010000531.1:0-16228 GCA_038094355.1 Afroboletus lepidellus | reverse complement strand
GTGGTGGGGGTCGTGGTACAACATCAGTGCATGGATCATATCAGAACCCTCTTTGAGTGTAGATTCGACCACCCTTGCGCCCCGCGTAACCAGTACAGTATCTCAGCAAATGCCATTGCCACCGAGGACCCCTCGTTCCACTCCTGGTTTTCCATTCTGGAGGGAATCAGGTACCTATCTCCTCTTCCATTCATGTCCTATCGTCACTCAACACCAGTTTTAGCTGGGTCCCAGATACCACCGTCGTTGCATGCAATACGTGCTAGCTTGCCTGCCACCTATGCCACGTTTTTCAACATGCTGGATGCCGAATTAGAAAAAGTGAAGTCATTTTATGCAGAAAGAGAAAAAGATATGAACGAACATGCTAAACGGCTAAGAGAACAACTAAATACACCGCCAAATGGTTTATGTCGGTGCCCTTCTTTGGCTGAAAGCGTATACTACTAAATGCCCTTCAGCAATCATCTACACAATCGAAGAGCCATGGTTGGGTCAAGAAAACACATTTCTCTATACCATTCTTCTCGTGGTTTCTGGGCGGATCCACGAGCTCTGAACCTCCTGAAAAATCTGCTAGTGGTGGCATATTGGCTTCTGAATCGGGGCGTAATACATTGTGCAGATATTCCTACCTCGTCTTATAAATATCAGGGCAACGCGGCTTTATTGATACTTCCAACTTGGGAACGCACGCGATCGATCCCGCGCATCGTGCGTTGAAGTGTCTTTGAGAATTGCTACTATGGCCGCGTGCATCGGCAACATGATACCGATGTGCGACACGAAATTGTAGGGGCCTCGAGGTTCTCAACAATTACAGAGTAAGCCCTTTTCTCATAATACGGGTCGCATGTTCACCTTGACTGTTGATTGCTCACTTAAATATTCGATTGGACTCGCGATCGATTATCCATTCTTGGGTGGTGCTCATCTGTTTGGTACCAAGATTCTCAATCTCATTGGCTTTCGTAAAGCACTAAAGAAATACGAAAAAATTACTAGTAATGTTGTTCAGGATGTTTACATGAACGAGAAAGTACGTGGTCGCGATGATCGACAATATTGCAATACATATGCATTGTATTTTCTGCAGGTAGAACCCTCCGCCTTCGCTTCTGGTGCTTTGGTCAGCAGCATGCTCAGAGAAATGGAGGACTTTTTGCCATGCAATCTCCTTTCACGCCTCGACACTCACGTATTTCACTAACACGCGACCTAGTGCGCGGAGATAGAAAGAAAGCATTAGACTGCCTCCGTGTCGGACCATTATCGAAGACGCATTATTTTAACATGTTCCGCTCTGGAATGTGGTTGGGCCTTTCGCTTCCAGCAATTGCTGGAGGTCTTCTGCACTGTACGAATCTCTTCCAAGACCGTTCGACAACATCTTTCTGAATCTCGTTCGTAGCTTTCCAGGCCCAGACACGGGCATCGCTCCCGTCATGGAACATTTTGCTATTCATATACTCGGTCTTTGTGCTACCTGCGTTGCTGGCACTGCTGATTGGCATCGATATCGTGGTATGGGCATGCGAAAGAATCAACTATGTGTTTATCATTGGTACGTTGCAGTTGTTCTAGGACCGTTCGTTCCTTGACGGACCGTGTAGAATTGAGTCCAAGATCAAGGCTTGAATACTTCGAAGTAGGTGTCGTAAATTAACCACGCACGGGTCGATTTTGATAAGGAACGAAAGCTTCCTTCTTTTCTCTTTTGCGCCCTCGCGTACACTTTCCGGTTTTCTTTTGCCCAACTGGGACCACCACTGCTGTGGCCCTTGATTTGGCTTGCCCTCGTTCTAGTTGTCATGTTTAATCCAATCCGTGTAAGTCTTTTGACTACATTTCAATGCGTCGACTTGGATCACATTTGTATTATGCAGAATTGGACATGGTGGCATGCCCGTTGGTGGACAATCAAGAACATAGCTAAGCTTGGAGCTACATCAGGAGGTCAGACAGTAACGTTACCGCTTGGCGCCTTCCCGTAGGCCATTCCAGAGGTATGATTGGACGAAGGCAATCTAAAAAGTCTCGGCTAGGTTGTTTGCCGAGGAGTGTTTAGAAACCATTTGTAAACAACTTTCCGACTTACTGATGCTAGTGGGGTATGGAAAGTCGAAGTAAGTCAACGCTTTCAATCTCTGAAGCAGCTTGGCGATCACCAACTGCTTTACAATTCACCGATTTCTGGCTCTGGTACGCTCCTCCATGCTCATTTTGTTCAAACCGTCTCACCTTGTTGTTGAAAAGTCGTACGCCGGAGCTACGCAACTTGCGGGTGAGGCGGGACGAGACGGCGAAGCAGTTGTTCGTGATAGTAGACGAAGAAGAGATAAGATACAGTGCGCGAGGTAAGTATCGTATTAGGTAAGCAGGCACGAGCGATTCAATCCAACACTTGTTACTATCAGAGATCAGTTGTGCAGCCTCTCCTACTCACTTTCTGGAACATACTTCGTCGGCTGCTTCTACACCCGCTTTCTTTCCAAATTCCCCTTGCTGTCCACGCCAGCGTTGGCGAGCATCGAGCTATCGCTATACCCCTCATTCCTCCTGAATGCTACACCTCCTTCTCAACCTGTATCGTTCACTCCAGAAAACGCCTATCGGAACCTGTCATCGTCACCTGATGACCCCCGTTCTCTAGAAGCATGGGCAACATGTGGTACGGCTCCAAATTAGGGATGGTATTATCTTCTCTCTGCGCTGCCCTTTCTGGTACGTTTCGTACAGAGCCTGAGGCGATGTCGGGATTCAAATCTCCCCACCCATCTTATCAACGTACGCGACTCTGTTTCTGCCGTTCGTTTCGTGCTTACCGTCTTGTTGAAACAGGCTGGAAAGTACGGGATGGGGATAATCAGTAGTTTCTTTTACTACTATTGGAGACACCAAGGTAAATGCGAGCCAACCACAGTTAACATTTGGTTAAGACTACCATTCAGATATGCCCTCTGGTGCTTCACGGGAGCCATTTATACGATTTATGCTTGCGCTTGGGTAGGTAATACCTCTGGATTTCCATGACCATGATATATCTTGCGCCTCAGGATGTCTTGATGGACTGGTCCTTGTGTAAGCCACACGCTCGATACCCACTCCTCAGGCCAGAGCTTGTCTACAAATCACAAATACCGGTGTCTCCTTTCCTATTATCTCTGATGCTACTAACCCTGTCCTAGTCTTACTATTTCGCATTGGTATGCATCACGAATATAGCCTCTCATGTCGAAATTCAATTTGCTTTCGCAGGTGTCCAACCTCTGCATTCGTCTTATGTGATTGACTTATTTGTCTGTCGACGAGCCCAACATGGTCGTGCGCACGTTTTCCATCGCCGTGTTGGAGATATTGCGCAGGGTTCAGTGGAATTTCTGTGCGCTGTCCCTCCACTCACTCCATTCCGATCAAAACTCACCCACCACACGCTCGATCAGTACCGCATCATGCGCGAGGTACCGCTGCCCTATAGCTTCGATGCGCACTCCAATGAGGACGAGGAAGACCACGAGGAAGAGCCGCCTGCCAACCCACCACCGTGGCTACCACGTCGGATGGACCATCCGAGGAAGGGGGCGCACGGTTAGATTGAGACGTGTCGACATGAGTGGCGTTGCGCTGGCCACACTTCACGTAGATCGATCGTAAAGCACACGGAACGTGTCCCGGTGATCGCCATATCCAAGGGCATGCATACGTTAATTTAAGCAACCATGTCCACATGGACATGACCCTTGAGCCCCGTCGCAAGCGCCATGCATTGCAACCTGGATGCCTGATTTTCGAGGATTGATCCGTGCCTGGGAATGGCTTGGCGTGCTCCCAGGGGTCGTGCGGGTGATTCTGCGCGATGAGCTGTTTCGGAAATGGTGCACCTGTTCCGTATTGGATTTGCCGCTAATCACCGCTGAGAAATGATCCTATTGTCACGACCAGTCGAAGAGGTCGGCTGTCTGGTAATGCGTCACGGTGGGCACTCTGTACGGGTGAGATGAAAACAAGGCTGGCTGTGATCATCGCTCCTTCATCCAAACTCACCTCTGGAAACCAGAGCGTTCTCGCCAATTGCTTTGGCTACAGGATGGGAGCAGCGAAAGCTGAATAGTGCTGTTGTAGATAGAAGTCAGCCTTATAATAAAAATCACGACAGATGCGTCCAACGTGATATCACTGGCAGCGACGGCAAGCGCGTCCGTGGAGGAAGAATCCCCGTGGAACGTAAGGAACTTCTAGAGCAAAGAATAAGAAATACAAGCGGCACGTTTAGCGAGCTGAGGCGTTTGACGTCGTTCTATGCACGCGCGGAGCTTCGTCGCATTATGCAAACATCTATTGTGAACGAGAACTTTCGCGCCAAAGTGGTGCCTCTGGCGGCAAAAGAACTGATGTGACACACATAAGGGTAAGTCATATGACATTGGGACATCAGACCCACCATCCATTGGCGCCCTCGCGTCTGGAATGCCGCACGAATTCAAGGGGCATACCGGATGGGGGGCGGCAGCGAGAGAAGGACAGCCTGAGCCTCAAACTTGAATGATAGCATCCAGCGGAAATACGTAATTCGACGGGTTCTTTTTCCGCGGGGATTAGCCCCTCGAGTGGGCCTCGGATGGAAGTGGACAAGGTTTCAACCATACCGACCCAGCGTCGACTCGGCTTCAAGTTAGACCGTTTCGTGACTTTCATACTATCGTTCCGCGGAATCTCAATTATATATATATAGGCATTCATCCAAGATGCACAATTATGGGATGTTAGTTGAGCGCTCCGTTCTCGACCCCGAGGCAGAGTGCCCGAGACTATAAACCCGAGGTGACGAATAGCTGAGAAATCGAAATCGTAGAAGGGCATGCTCCAGTTATTTTTTTTCTTTATTTGCCGAGAACGCCGCAAGCGCTGAGTTAGTCTCTGCCTGGGCTGAAAATGTTCAAAGAACAAAACAAGTATTGTGACTGCCTCTTGAAGATAAGCTCTGGCATCCCGATCACCAGGCGAAAGGCTCCAACATCATAAAAATCTGGCTCGTAGTTCCGTTAATCATGACTATCCGAGTGGGTGCTATGCAGTGAAACTATCACCACTGTCCTATTCTACAGTCGTGTGCATAATTTGAATTTCATGCTTGTCATAGTTCGATAACAACGGCGAACTAGCGTGATCATCCGGCCACGACAGTGCTTTCATATTGACCTTTTTCAAGAGAAAAAAAGGCGGCTTACTTGACCGTGTCTCGAGGGGGTCCCAGCTTGTTATTACCACGACGATCCACGGACGGGAGGTGGATCGCAGTGGGAATACCAAGGGAAGAGATTCCCCTCTCCTTGTCGAGCGGTCGATGCAATTTCGGCACCATCCGTATATCTTGTCCTAACAGTAAGACTGTGGAGAAACATTTGGTATTCGGCTTCACACTTCGTCTCGTGAACGACGACCACGTACCGTTCTGCTCAGCAATCGGTGAGAGAAGTAATGGTCGAACACTAGTGCCCTCTTAGGAACAATAACGAGGCGCCAGCTGGGCAAGTACGCACCTATGATTATCGTCGTGGGGATGGTGAAGGTTGAAGGACGAGGTGTGCTTTGGGTCATCCTGCATTTTATACACGATGCTCATCGATAACGGTCAGTTCACACGCCCCATTATGCCCTCAGTTCCAATGTTCGCGGGCCGAGTCTCCGGCTTCTCCTTCTGACATGGTAGCTTCCATGAGACATTCAACTCCGATTCGTTGCAGAGGTCCCTACTACGAAAATGGGAACCTTCCACCTTCATGCAAGCAATACTTCGAGTGGTCACCAATCTTACCAGAGTCAGTGAAAATGTCTGATCAATGGATAGAAGTTAATGAGGGGCGCTAATGACAGCTGACAAGTGTTATTGTTGGATCCATATGTCTACAGCTACAGTCGAATCTAATATTGAGCGGCCGCCGTTTGACACTGGAGATTCGGCAGTCAGCGCACACGAAGCAAAGAGCGCACAAACCATCACATACAGCTTTGAGTTGTTCAAGATAATACGAGCAGCTCTGCAAATCCGCCTTGTCCAAGCAGCGTGTAAAATCCTTTGCCTGCGCATCACAAGCAGGAGTGGATTGGAAGGATTGCTGTTGGACCGGAGGCCCTTGCTCGACGGTCGTTGCCGAGTTGGATCCACCAAAGAGCATATGAGAAATTCCATGACCAACGACCGAGCCGGCCGCCACGGAACCAGCAGTGGCAGCCATTTGCGCAAACATGCCTGGCTGGCCTGACTGAGCAGTCGTAGCGGGTGGTGCAGGAGCATGAGCAGGATTTCCGTGCGCCGCCTGGGGGGGCATAGCGGTTGTGTGAGCACTCCGGGATTGTTGTGAAGGAGCCGCTGCAGGTTTGGGTGCCGGACGAGAGGAACGCGAAGAACGCTGGAAGCAAGCAGTAAGTAAGACACAACAGCACCGACAGTGATAGGCTCACGGGCATGGTGGACGTTGGTGGTGAGAAGCAGACGTGTGTTGATTGAATTCGGAATTTTGTAGGCACTATCCTTTTATAGACATGCGCCGTCGCCCGCCACAGCATGCGTAAGACGTCTGGCGAGGCCCGTGAGAACCTTCCGGAATTCTCCGAAAGTTTTCTTTACTTGGAAATGTGTCTTGGCACTGAAGGACTAGCACTAGCTGGCACTGTTCCAACGATGGTAGCATCAATTGGACTTGGAACCTGTAGGACATGGACGCACGGGGCTAATACGTGGTCCAACATCCGTTCGCGGTCGTACGCAGCGGTGGCTATCAAGAACAAGCAAAAATCTAGACCGCTCGACTCTCAAAGCGTGTCTCTGACGCCGCGGAACACTTCACCGACCAGGGCAGAACCACAGTTGTCAGATGACAAGGCGAAAAAGTCCAGGCCTCGACCGTCATCTGCCGAGAGTACTGCAGAGCAAAACCTTCAGGCAATGGAGAACATGAGGAGGTTCAAGAAAATGTATGCCACTGCCGATGTGTGGGGGACGGAAATGGCGAACCTGGGTAAGTTGCTGTTCTGAGTTTGGTCCGGTGATATAACCTAGAATCGTCAGATGTGGAGATACCATATGACCTGCGTCCGATGTTCCACTCACTTGCCTCAAAACCAATGTTTGCGCCAGGCAAATTCTCGTATGTGTCGTGGATGTATTCGTCACATGTGTGCCAATACTGAGAACATAACACAGCGATCTTTGGTATGCGATCAAGCACAACACGCATAACTGGATGAAGAACTCGCATAGGTGTGATATTGAGTGTATTCCGACACGCAGTCTAACATGTGGCCGGCAATTTCACAGCATGTTTGTCATGGCTAAAGCGAACGCCTTTCCAGGAAGAAACGTAACACTGCGCATGAAGACACTGTGTCGCATATTGAGCGTACAAAACAATTCCCCAGACGCCTTGTTGGCCCCGTTGCGACAAATGGCTCTCGATACTTATCGCAAAGCAAACATTTCAATTGCAAGGTATGCGCTAGGGCAACATTTGGATGCTTACGTTGGTTACACGTTCCAACCACAATAGAGGTCGCGAGGACACAGTGAAAGAATTTACGTCCGGCTCATTTCAGGAAAAAACCATCAAGGCTATGCGTTGGCGAGAAAAGGGCCAAACTTTGGCTTGGAACATCACGAGCGATGTCTCGGACGCAGCTCTATTCCCAAAGTCCAAGAGTAAGTTGCTTCCTACACCTCACGTTTCGTTCTTGAAATCCTTTAGAGTGGGGAGTACCCACGCCGGTGGACATCGTTTCCATACGAGCTGGTGAAGTGTATACTGAAAGCACGGAACCCATCAATGGACATCGCTTACTTATTCAAGCCCTCGTCAAGTTCGATACAACCCACGTAAGCAGCTCTTTTCTCTTGGTTTTTGACGTTGACAACTAGATTCTGGTACAGAAAATTGACGTCACCGACAAGCGTGGGCGAGCCGTGGATTCAGCTATCATTGGTCCCCGCAGAGTTGTCCAATATCTCCTGCTGGAAAAGGTGGGGTGGTACGACACGCCTTGGAAGATTAAGGACCAGTTTCACAAGGCATAGAATGATCTCATATGGGCTTTCTCTGTAATGTACCCTTCCAGAAAGACGACAGAACATATACTTATTCTACAGATGTATGGCGCTGTCAGACTGAGCCATCATTATTTCGACATACTACTGCGCAAGAGATTCAAAAGCGGCAGTCTTCTGTTCGAGATGCGGTTGCGGTACCCATTGCCTATTGCTTTAGTGTTCAACCTCCTATGACTTGGGGGTTAGATGTGCCATTCCTTTACAATCTACCACTCCCGACCTTGTGCATGCCCTCTACTACGCTAGCATGCGTTTCCTTCGATCAATCTCCCTCACACCTGATTTCCGTGATCGTGCGGTTTATCTTTTCTCCAATCAAACGGGTTAACCATGCATTATCGACGACGAATTAAAGTCCCTTACGCGCATCTGGCCTTCTCCTGATATTCTCCATTTACATAAGCTACGCGCAACAGATGGACAGATACCCCTGGCGGTCAACAAAGGGTATCACCTAGGGCTTTGGTGTGTAGGTGTTGGAATGTTGCTCGGGCCTTAATGAAATGTATTTGCCCCTGCATGTTCCGATTGACGCGCATTCAGTAGGCCTCGAACACTCATTTCTCCCCCCCCCTCCCCATCGATTTCTGAACCGCGTTGAGCCATAGCACACATGGCAAGTCAGCCAAGTGGAAATACATTTATGCAAGTATAGTGTTTGCAAAACGATGCGGAAAACGCGATTGAAAAATCGCACCCCGGATGCGCCTGACAATTTGCACTCAACCAGCTGCGTCACACAATGCCCAATGTCCAACGACATGAAATTCAACATCCCCTGCTCGGCACCCATGGTGGCGGATGGCAAGAGGTCACCCTTTTCGTGACACGATTCTGGTGCATCCGGAGTCCTGTCTGCGGCATTCAATTAAGCGTCCTCTCAAATTCATTGCTACAGGATCTCTATATCTTGTACGTATGAAGGCCAACTATTATCCAACTTGGATGTACTCATTTGCTCATCAGTAGGGGTTCTATTTTCGATCGAGGTGCGTGTTAACCAACCTCCCGCTACTTCATTCCCCCGTCTCCTTCTGACAGAGGGAACGAAGCACCGAAAAATGGAAAGCCTCATGTGAGGAAGCCACGCACCGGCTTCGCCTGCTGATCAGAGACTCGGAAAAGTCGACAAGTGTAAGGTTGGGGTTGTTTCTTACTGTAAGTAGCCTCAGTGAGAAAGCTCGCTCGCAGACTGCCAAGGGTGCCCTGGTGAGGTAGCACAGCCTGGGCTCGCAGAAAGGGCCAGTTGTAAATCAAAGCCAGAGGAAGGCAGCGAACTGATCCTAAGACAATTTGATTGGAGAATGTGAACATTGACGGGAAGCTAAGAGGGTGAGGAGAATGACATCCGCCGCCAGGCAGTCGGCAAAGCAGGATGTAATGACAACCGCCGTTGTCACTGGGCGTAGCATCGCGTCCGGGCGCAGAATGTGGAACCCCTTACTGAGACCTTATTAGTTGGATTGGAGAACGGCGCCGTGGTTGCATACCTGTCAGAGGCGGTGGTAATCGTGGTCTGGAAGTTGGTTGTCCGACTCAGACGCGAGCCGTTCCTTGCACGAGGTCATGTCGCGCAAACCAACAGCGTCCAAGCCAACACATCCGACGTCCAGCAAGAACCAAAGGAAACCTCTCAAAACACTCAAGTTCGTGCGTCGCGATAGTAACGATGACCCAGGACCGCCGACGAAAAAATACTGCGCTGGTTTCGCGGTATGTCCTGGAACACGACGCATCGGCCAGCGCTCATCGACCAGCGCAGCTATCGAATCCTCCGGTGCTCGACTTCACCAGAGAGGGTGCTATCGCGTCGGGTTCACAAATATCAGCTGGTTTATCGCAATTGGCGAAGCCTGAACGTCAAAGTCAGCGTCCCGCAGTGGACGTAAAGGGAAAGGGCAAGGAGACGAGGACATTGGTGGATGACGAGCACGATAGTTTATGGGTGGACAAGTATGAGCCCACATCCGAGGTAAGTCCCGTACTCTCTTTGTGTTCACGAGCGTCACCCTTCATGGCCGGCGTGGGCGTCCATGGACATTCTAACGGGAACAACATAGGCAGAGCTGGCCGTTCACAAACGGAAAGTGGAAGACGTGCGCAGGTGGCTCCTCGAAGCGCTCGAGGGTGGCCCATCGGGGAAGCTGCGCAAGTATCGTGTACGTGTTTGCTGTTGGAGGTCGTTATAACTATTCATTCCCCCCTCCTCTCGCGCATCGGATCATGCACAGCGCATACTCGCTCTCACCGGGCCTGCTGGGACCGCGAAAACGGCCACGTTACGCGTCCTATCCAGAGAACTCGACTTTGAGGTCCTCGAGTGGCGGAATACTACGAACGAACGCCGGCCATCTACCTTCATAAGCGAAGAAGCTTTTCTAGACGGTATGTGTAACCTTCGTCTTGCTTTTACCGAGTTATTAACTTGCACTCTTGATAG
Organism: Afroboletus lepidellus; assembly: GCA_038094355.1. Taxonomy (NCBI): domain Eukaryota; kingdom Fungi; phylum Basidiomycota; class Agaricomycetes; order Boletales; family Boletaceae; genus Afroboletus; species Afroboletus lepidellus. Next base: position 5,687 of record JBBPUA010000531.1, on the reverse strand, counting down.
AGGGTCTCGACACGGAGTCATTGTTTGACAAATTCCAGGCCTTTCTGACGCGAGCTGTAACTTGCAACAGTATATTTGTACATACTAACACAGCTCAGGGACGTTCACAAATTCCACGACATTCCAGAAAACGTCAGCTTGTTCTTCTGGAAGATCTCCCTAACCTTCTTCACCAACCTACTCAAGTGCGGTTCCAGTCGGCACTACGATCCATATGCATCCCTTCTCCTAGCTCGTCGGAGGTAGGGCCACCTATCGTCATCATTGTGTCGGACTCGGGTCTTCGTGCCGAACAGTCCAATGAGAACATGTGGGAAGGTGGCAGTAGCGGCCGACGGTGGGACAGGAAAGAAGTGCTGGATATCCGGAACGTATTGGGACCCGATTTACTGACGAGTCCATACGTGACACGCATTGGGTACGATGGATTGCTTTCTGGGAACAACAGTTTAATCGGATGTCGTTATCCAGGTTTAATCCAATAGCCCCAACATTGATGACGAAGGCGTTGCAGGCCCTCATCGCTTCGCATTTTGGGGCTTTGGAGGCACACGAGAGAGCTGGCAAGCCTGCCCGCGAAGTCGTTGATATCATCGTGGAATCGTCCAATGGCGATATCAGAAGTGCTATCATGGCGCTTCAGTTTGCCTGTATCGTCGACCTCACCGCTTCGTCGAGCAGGTCAAAGGGAAAGGCAGTTCGCAAGAATGTTGGCAAAAAGAAGGCAGCGAGCGCTCACGCTATTTTGGAAGCAGTCACCAGACGGGAGCAGAGTCTGGTATTATTTCACTTGATGGGAAAAATCTTATACAATAAACGTCAGATTGGCCTTCAAGGCTCATACGACTATCGCTGACAACATGGTCTTGATCCAGGGAAATTTGATCCTCCCACATCCCACCTGTCAGCCAAGGATGTCGCAAAAGAACGAGAGCTGGATATGCAGCTGGTTGATCCGCGACCTCTACCAGTATGGCTTACGCATCACAACCGGAAAGCCAGTCGAGTCTGCATAGAGGCAAGCGTTTCCAAGGGATTCAGCCTGACAAGCCACTCATCAATTCCACTTGCTGCAGACGTTAGTGGCAGAATCACCGATAGACTCCTCCCTTCTTGGATTGTATACCCATCAAAACTATACCCAATTCTGCACAGACATTGAGCAATGTGACGGCGTCTGTGAAGGATTGAGTTGGGTGGACTCCATAGATGGGGTGAGCCGAACCGTTTTGTCCTCGCTCCTTCTCCGCCTATTGACGGCGCTGAATCCACCAGGCTCAGCTAGCGAATTCTCCATATGCTTTTCCAACACTGACGTTGTCGACACTGCACGCGCTGCCAACGCCCGTACCGCGCTGCGGACAAAAAGTGTGCAAACCCACGTGGTTCGGTGTGCGCAACCGGGAACTGGGGGCGTTAGATGCGGTCGGGGACGTTCTGGCGTGGCTTGGGAAATGGGTGTCCGGCAACGGCGATGCCGACCTGGGGGGGTCGCCCTCGGTGGGCAAGTGGACCCATACCAATGTCGCAACGGAGCTAGGGGGCTGGCTGTGCGCGCTTGACCGGAGTCCTGGGGGCGCGATGGTTCGTCCACAACTGCCACGGACACATCGGTCGTTCTCATACTTGCCCTGGAGTTTTGGCGTTGTTGGTGGCGACGTGTTAGGAGACGACGAAGGAGGAGAGATCGAAGGATACGTCGACGATAATGTTGACGTGGGGCTGCCTGGTGGAGTGCGGAGTGAGGCCGAGAGGGAGGGGTGGTTGGAGGAGGACGACATCGAGGACGTGGAGTAAACAGCCCGGGACTGGGGCCTGCGTCGCGTCAGTTCTAACTTACTCAGTTGTCGGTTGGTTAGCATACGTCACTCGGACTGAAAGTGGATCGGCCCGGCCCGGATGTTCGATACCCCCACTGGCACAACAGACTGTGCCAAGTTCAGCTTGAAGAATGTCTACCGTGATACCCAGACAACTCTCGCGGCAAATTCGTTCCCTAGATGGCATCTCGCGCTCACCAAAAGTTTTCACTGGCGCTCGAAATCGTGACATGTTGAAAAGCTTTGTCCAAGCAAGATACCAATCAACGGCCTCGACTTCGAATAATGATACACATGCTAGTGAATCCTGGTTGCATCGTGCAAGCAGCGTTCGTGTGTCTACGCTTTTCACCGCTTTGCTCGCCCTGGGCGTAGGCACCACCGCGTTCGGTCTGTATGTCGCCCGTCTTAAGCATAGGTCCTTGCGCTGACTTTTGATCCAAATGTCGACGATTGCCTCGCGCGATTCGTTGCGTTCGTGAACCATAGCTATCAAATCTATACCTCGTTTACGCTCTGGCCGGTAGAGGTTCGTAAAGACCTGCGTGCTGGGATCAGCGCCAAAAACCAGGGCGACTATGCTGTGAGCGAGCGGTTCCTTGCTCGGTACGTGTTTCTCTGCTTCATGCTTTCGCTGTCATTCATGAGTGTCTCTATGGTGTCTGGCACTATGGTGTTCTTCAAATCGTTCAATTGTCTTGTGCACGCAGCGCTTACCAAACTGCCTCGTCCCTTCCGTTGTCGGCACTCGGTGCCGATCCATACCTTAAGCTGTCTGGTATCGCTTCTGTCTTGGCAGAAGTTGCCCCAGAACGACGAGCGAAGGAGGTGCTGCGGAGCGTATGGGACAAGGGTGACGTTGCTGTTCCCGCACCCGCCGATACCCCCAGAGGCGACGAAAACAGCGACGACTGGGCAACGTACACGCTCACCAATGAAGAGCGCCTTCGCAGAGTCGCCGTTGCGTGTAAACTTGCGGAGCGGTATACGAACGGGGACGAGGAAGAAGAAAAGTGGCTTACATGGGCAGTTGAGGAAGTTCTCAGACTCGCAGGCGTCCAGGCGAAAAACGGGGGTTCGACGGGTGGCACCAGCTCTGGGAGCGCTTCAACGTCTATTGTACTTGCGGAGCTCGAGCTGCCGTCTTGGATGCGTCGAGTCGATCTCGGTGCACCACTTGCCGCCCTAGGGTCGGTGTACGCACGCAAGGGAAACGTCGAGTGAGTAGTTTGCATGTTTCCGTTACCATGAACGCCAGCGTACAAACTCATCGAAAGGTATGCCATGCCACTTTATTTACAGGCTATATCGCTGCTCCTCCCGCCAACCATGAAAACTGTGACTATTGAAGATCGTTGCGAAGGTGCGTCTGCTCTTTACCCTTTTCGTACTTCCAACTTGGCGCTTATGTGCCCGCAGCTGCACAGCTCATGAACAATCTCTCGGAGCTGGTTATGCGGCGACCACCGTCACCCGCCATCAGACACCAAGCAGAGGCATGGGCTCGCAAAGCGCACGGGCTGATTCAGGGCGTGCAGGAGATGCCCTTATCTCAAAAAGGGTGGTTCAGCTCCGGAAATGAACAGGCCAGGGAGGTCTGCGACCAAGTCTTAGGCGTGGTCTTGTTCAATCTCGGCATGTTGCGTGAGGTCAGCATTTTTGTCTTCATGAGAAGGCTCCGATTAAGTTTCGGACCACGATAGATGGACGAGGATCATGCAAACGCGCGTTCATTGTACGAACAGAGCCTGGAGCAGTGCGAAAGAGTTGGAATGCATGAAGGGGTCCTGGAAACCAAGCAAGCTTTAAGAAGACTCGGTCGTGCTGGCGGGAACTAGGCATGCGACTATGCGACTATTCAGATCTCACAAGTGATCGCGGTGTGACACCCAAAATCAAAAAAAGAGATTCATGTGGTTATAGTACGATAGCTCGCACAATTGTACGCAGCCTCAGATTTCAGATACCGTCTACCATATCTTACACTCACAACTGATCGCGCCATCTCAATGATTCGCAATTTCGTACAAGTATGCTCCATAAACTTTCGTCTGCATGCAGAGTAGTTGATGACGTTCAGCATTCGTCTCTCTCTAAGTAACGAACGAGCTCACCCCATTGATGTAGTTCTGGACGTCCAGCTTCTCGCTCAGAGAGCTAATAGTACGCCTGCGTCAGTACCTCGGGGCATAAACGTTTCGCGATATAGCTTACTGGGCACCGTCATCCGATCTACCCATGGACATCAGCATCACGTTCGGATTTCCTCGAATCGCCTCCTCAAGGGTAAACACAAGCGGGACAGACCCTCCATCAAGTACATAATAAGGCGCAAGTGGCTCCCCCCAGACGGTCTGTGAGAGTAACATTCAAGATCCCAAACGATGACCCGAACAGGCACTACGATAATACGAACCTTGATCGCCTCGTACGCAGCCTGGTAGTTCCAGTGGTCCTTATTGCCGATCCAAGGGTTGGCTCCCATGAGGTATTCCACCTTGATCTTGTTCAATGACTTCGACTCCCTGAATTGCTCGTAGAGGTAGTTCGTCACGAGCTGTTGAATGACTTCGGGTGTTTGAGGTTTCACGAGGCTGCCGGAGGCGGTCAGAGTGCGTGAATAACATGTATCATGGACGCACCGAAGACTGAACCTCCCAGTAACTTCGCAGGGAATGATAGTCCCCACTCGCCCCCCATCGATACCGTGGATGGACAATGAGGGATAACGCATCCGTCCCATTAGCAATTCGACTGGGTCCTCGGACAGCTCAACCTGGTTCACGTCACATCAGTCGAGTTAAAGAGTGAGTTTAGTAGTACACCTACGCGGGCGCCTGTGTCCTGCTCGAGATCTTCGACTGTATACCCAAGTTCCTTGTACTTCTGCCTAGGTCCCGTGTGGGTTGCAGTAAGTTGACGGTATGCCACGGCAAGCGGTGTGGACCTACCTCTCCTCCTCTGTCGGCGCAGGAACAAGCAACTCGACACCTGGGACCTTGATCCTGCCGTTGGTATCGACGAGCTTCCCAAGCAGCTGGATCAGATCGGTCATGGGCTCGTGCACCATGCGCCCGTATATCCCAGAATGGAGGTCGTCTGCGGCGCCGGTGATCGTGACGCTGAAGACAGCAGCACCACGAAGGCCGTACGCGAGCGAAGGGTGACGTGCATTGAACCAATAGTTGTCCGCCTGTTCGGAGGTCAGTAAGATTACATCTCACTTTGAACAGAATACGGATACTCACGATACAGACGCAGTCCACGCCAGTAAAGAACCCATCCTGCTTTTGTCCCTCGGCCACGATCCAGGGTTCAAAGTTGTCATTCCCGACCTCTTCCGTACCTTCGAACATAAACCGAACGTTGACGGGGAGCTTTAGACCAACGTTGTTGTGCGCTTCGAGGACATTGAGCCATCCGTTAACAGGACCTTTATCGTCCGTGGCCCCGCGACCTACGAGCTTATCCATGGGAGGATCTGTGAAGCGCGTAGGCGCAAACGGGTCTGGCGACTGGGGGTTATGGTTCGCCCAGCCTTGTGCGTCGGCCTGTTCAGTGAGCTTCATGGCAATTCACGCTCGTTTTGACAAAAACCACGTACAGGCTGAACATCATAGTGCCCATAAACGAGCACGGTCCTTGTGCTGCCAGGGGCGCCGTCGATGCGCCCAAGGACGAGCGAAGGGACTTCGGTAGGGGAGGGGTCGAGCGTTACCCCACGCGACTCAAGGTTTCCCTTGAGCAAGGTGTACATCGCCCGAACGGCATCTGCATGACTTTGGTCAGCGCTTACACTAACGACATGCGAAAAAAGTATAATCAGGGCTAAATCAACGGGGACTCTGAGAATGGGTACCTTGGAAT
>JBBPUA010000530.1:0-16234 GCA_038094355.1 Afroboletus lepidellus | reverse complement strand
CGGGGACCGGTCTGGTCACCAGGCCTCCCGGGCATGATGGGTGATGGAGGGGGTAATCCGGACGTCTGCTTGGTAAGGGCTGATCTCCTACCCCATCTGCCCGACCCCGATCAGTTGTTTCACGCCACCAAGTCGTGTTCCAACTTCGATTCGAAAGGATAGATCCAGGGCCTGGAACGAACGAATTGCACTCTGATCGTTGTGGCGTTCCGCGGCCGAGTCCTCAGAACTATCGAGAATGGATTCATACTGCATTGGGGATCGTGAGTCAGCATGACGGGTTCCTTGGTTTTCATTTCATGGCTGCTTAAGCCTTCCATCCGGAAACCGGGCCTTGCTGTAGTCAACCCGTTGGTCGGGCTGACATCACCAATAACTAGTTGGCAGCGCCATGAACGAAGACCGTTCCATATCATCGAAGAAGAGGCCGAACCGTCCTCCATGCTGTTGAAAACGAGGTCAGGGTCCCCAAGCGTGCGAGTGAGCGCGTCCATCAGGAGCCACTAACGACAGTATGTTCCGGGTCGATGGAGAGGTCAAGTATAGATAAAGTGGAGGGTGGGGTGGAGTCACAGCCATGGTGACTGGACTTATTTTAAAGGAAAGGCGTCCGGACTGTGGGCAGGGGTGTGAAAGCTCTGTTTGGGAGAAGCTGGCTCACTTGTACGTAAAACTTGGCCGACTGCCAAGTTGGTTGGGCGTTGGCGTGCGCGACGTGATTCGCCGTTGGCACGGCGGGCATAGGAATGGCCATTGGCGAGTTGGATGGGTGGAGCGGCGCGCAACGCAACGTCACTGACTCCAAGTCGAGGAGGAGAGGATCGAACGTGCACACGACACTGTATTCGGGCAGGAGGCCAAATATAGCACCGGGACCCCCACCAAGGGACCGATAAGAGACGCAAAGTGACGAGAACACAGAAGGTCGAGGAAGCTTCCATTCTAGATATGGAAGACGGCGCTGCAGAGGACCAAAACAAAGATGTTGGTGGTGTTGGACGGAAGGAGAGGGCGTCACAACTAGTATTGCGCCGGGAGAAGACAAGATTCCCGAAGAGGCGTCTTGGACAACAACTGCGACCCGAAGGAGCGAGCAGGGCCGACATGACATGCCATGTTGGTCCAACAACAATTGTATAGCCGTTACGGGCTATGTGGCTTGACAAGAGAGGCGATGCCCATAGCTGCACGGAGGCTCGGACGCTGGGCGATATGGTGGGCGAGCTTGGATGAGATCCGGCTGGGCACTTGAGCGACCGAGTCGACCGACACGTGCAAGGTGCCATGGGACTGAGAAAAAACCAGGGCTGGGACTGCCGTTCTGGCGGTGCGGGGTAGAAGTTCTTGCGGGGAAAGGAGGGCCGAGCGGGTATGGCCGGGGACAATAAGCTGATAATAGCATAGCAAGTGGCGGTATAAATCCAAAGCGTGCATGTCGGAAGGCCCCCCACCTCATGACCGAGTACGACTACTCCCCCGCCGCGTACGAGCGCTACATCGCCCAGCAGACCCGCGTGTCCAACTGGGTCGACGACACCCGCCAGCAGGCCCACGCCTACTCGAATCCCTTTGTCCTCTCCCCGACCCTCCGGGACCGCTCCTTCTACGATGCACCCGACGACTACCCTCGCCACCACGACCAGTGGTCCATGAGCTCCCGCCCGTCTCGGACTCGTAGCAGGTCCTATGTCGACCACGCTCAGTTTGACCGCACGCCCACCACGCGGCACCGTTCCCAGTCACACTCACGCTCCTCCTCCATGCCAGTGCCCAGGGACCTTGCCTACCCCTCCCGCGGCCATAGCTACCCCCAACCAACCCGCAACCCCGCACGCCAAAACTACCTCTATGCCCCAGCCCCAAGCCCTAATCGCCAGGCCTATCCCTCCCAGCCCCCGCCAGGTCAGCTATACCATACGCCTGCGCCCATGGCCAAGGACACGCTCTACCGGCATGCTTCCCATTCTCGTCATTCATCTTCCAAGCCACCGCCACAGCCCTACCTGCTCGTCCAGGGCGGCGGTCCAAAGGCGGAATACAAGCGTGGCGTGCGTCCTCGTTTCTTGTACTCACGTGCTCCTCGTGCTCATCACTCACACACCCCCAGCCGCCCATACACGCTCCCATACCGACCAAACCGCACGGCGCGCAGCAGCCCCTTCTCAAGCGGTTGTTTGGTTTCGTCTCCAACTCCCCCGTCAGCGGTCGGAGCGGAAACAGTCGGGGCTTTCGGGGTTCCTCGTACTAGACATGCGTCACGCCAACGCTAGGTTTGGCCTGCTGCCCTCCAAAACTGCGAGGTCCCCTCGAGAACGACGGCGTCTCAAGATGAAGAGCCCGTCTTCTCCTCACCGATCTTCCTCCCCCGCGTCCTTCCTTTTCGCAGAGGGGATCACCGCCCTGTTTATTAGATACGAATCTCACGCAACATGGCAATGCATTGTACACGCACGTAACGGTCCCAAGCATTATACGATAGACATCATTCCGCGGAGCGCAGGCCCGCCTCGCGCCCCCATTCAATACCATCACATCACGATTCCTCACGCATCTCACGAAAAGACGAACCATTCATGTAGCTATTTTTCTTTCCCCCTTTTGTCTGAATGAAACAACCGACCTCTACCTGTCCTTACGTTTTGTCACGATCCCGGTTATGTAGCGCGTCGCACCGCGGGTTCCATGTTTCGCCCGACCCTGTGTTCCGTCGTTGCTCCTACCCCGTTACGCGTTTACACGTCGCCACTTTTTGTTGTATACATACAATTGCAATGGAACATACGATCGAAAATGGACGCCCCATTTGATTTTGGGGCACCGTCCGAGTCAGACGGCATCTCCCAATCGACTGATCCCCATTGCCCACGGGACGCCCAATAGCCAACCAAGGCAACATGAACGTTCCGAACGACGATGCCACGGGAGGCATATCAAAAACTCCCGGACTCCTCCGGGCTCCGTCGCACCTCCGTTGATCCCATTCTCGGCAAAGAGGTCGATCATCGGCGCCGCCACAAATCAATGCCATTGGACGACAGACCGACGCTGTCGCCGCCTGACATGTTCGAGACGGGGCTGACCACGTCCAGCAAAGCGAACAGCTCAGCCAGTGTGCCTTGTCCCTCTCTCGATAGCGATACGACCTGCGCCAGCCGAGGCTGATGGCGATCAAGGGATGATGCATGATGAGGCGGGATCACAACACCCTTGATAACGCCCGACGAGGTGTCCAACGGCCTACCGCACGACTCCTTGAGGAACAGGCGTCAGGAAAACACTACTCGACCCATCGGGGCCGGATGGAACAGGCTCGGAGGGCGCTACGTCGACAGCCTCGACCAACGCCACATCAAGCCACAAAGGCGACAACGCCGACCCGGGCGTACCCGGTGACGACGGGATTGAACACGCCATGTCGATCATAGCCATCACCTCCGTCTCCACCACTGTCCTCGTCCGCGCCAAGGACGTTCATCACCCCTGTCCCACCTACATCACCGTCCGCCTCTCCGCCTCCGCACGATAGCCACGCAGTAACAGGTCCGTCTGGACGATCAAACGTGTTGGTGCGCAGTGGAGCGACGTGATCCCCAACGCCAAAACGTGATCCTCGACGATTGGCAATCCGCACACGTCATGCAAGGCGATAGGGTCCCATATCGGACGATCATGGCGTAGGCGCCAACACCGGGAGTCCAGGCCCCCAACTACATGCGCCGACAGGTCCCATGCTCGACCGTATCGATGGGCGTTGGCGCGATAAGCTCTGATAACGAAGCACGAGGTTATCTGTGGCTCCCTTTGCATGTGGTTTAGATGGGCACGCGCTGCGCTGCGCACGCCCCCTCGTCATCTCCCCCATACGTTCGGCACGTGCATGACGAGACAGGGCACACCCCTATCGCACATCGAGTGGACTTTCATTCCGCTTGTCAAGACGAGACGTATCCCCAGACGTGTTTCGCGTCCTCCCAAGCACCGCTTCAAGGACGTGACGACGGAAGCGAACGAACGCGAGTGGGAAATAGGGCACGTGTATCTCGACACCCCGTTGTACCGAGACGTCTGGTACCCCCTCCTTCTAGCCGCACAACGCGCGCTGCCAGATATGAGACATGTCGTCAGAGATGCGGGGTAGATGAACGTCGCGTACGAAGACGGACGTTGGGCGGCGGTGGCGAGGTGTGGGGAAAGAGATGCGACGTGGGGGTAAGACGACCCTTGGAACCTAACCTTGCTTTGACGGCCGAAACTGCGAGGGAAAGGTGGGTGCACGTCATGCGTTACCGTGGACACCGCGTGCGGGGGCCAAAGCATAAGTCACGTGGAGGGCGCCGTGTGGGGGCGAATTTTCTTCGATGGCGTGCTTTGGGCGTGCTAGAATGCACATGGGCGGTGATGTGTGATGACGGGAGGAACATAGCCGTGCCAAGGTTTGTATGATGGCCTGTGTGCACCGGCCGAAAGGCGTCAGAGTTTGTCCAGTTGATCAAAGGTTTTGATGGAGAGTTTGCTTTTTCCGTGGGTACCGTCGTACCTGTGATTGGAATGGGCACGATGCGCCTCGAGTTTGATATCACCATGTAGGTACGATGCTAGTGCACCAAATTGCAATTTCGAGATTGAATACATCTGGATGAACGCGTTCTAGGTTGTGTTGAGAGAAAAGAACGAGCGTGGGGGGAAACGAAAATTTTTTCCAAGTCACATGTGTGCACTTGCCATTCCAGGCAATTTTGCTGCCGAAGAGATGCCGTATTTGTTGTGACGTTTTCGGCGAGCACCAATGACCAGAAACACCTCGATCTTTGATCAGCTCGATTGTGGCGTCTGCAGAACACTATGCCCTGTCGCGAAATTACCAAAATGCGTGAGGCATTTTCAAATAACTCAGGCTGACTACAAAAGAACGACAGGGGAAACTATCTTCTCGACTCTCGACTTCTCTCCGCTATTTGCTCATCAAGCCGAGGTCCCTCACCATCATTCACTCGGTAGGGTTGCTCACATGTCAGCGAACCAACACCCTACTCGTGGCGTGGTGGCCCAACCCGCGGGTCATCTAAAGACGCAAATAAGAAATCTATGTCGTCCAAATGGCGACCTAGTGATGAGCGACGAGACGGTTTGTAATATTCCTTGTGCGTGACCCAAGCAACCTTGCAAACCGTCCCAATTGGCTCGTACCGCCATGGCCGGGCGTCTCACGCTTCGTTGTATCAGGTGCGTTCGTCTGTCGGTGACGCGGTGGATTCGCTCGAGCTGTCATCTCTGCAGACCGCCCAAGGAACCGCCACTCGATCCCGACCCGTGATTGATGCTCACTTTTTATGTGACACGCAACACAATCAGCTCGGTAAATTCAAGGACGCGACTACTTTACAAACAACCGAGCCATCACGCCCATACCGGATAACCAAGACGAAAAGGAGAGCATACTGTTTGACTTTTTTGTTTTTGTTTTCGTCATTTCTTGCCTTCTTGTTTCCGAGTGCCGCATACGAGAGTCCAGACAGATCGCAAGCTTACACGTCGGTCACATACATTGAATGGCCGCAGGTCTACTGCGGCGGCGGAGCGGGCGTCGCAGCGAGCGCCACCTGGCCGAGGGGGAATTGAGGGGCACCGGGGTAAGGCCACGGGTTGAGTCCAATACCCGCAAACGACGGGAGCGGAGACGGGTTGGGTTGGTCCCCGACGTATGGATAATTGATTCCGACGTAAAACGGCCACGTATCACTCCCTGGAGGAGGCGAGGAAGCGAGGGGGGTGACGGGACTACGTCGACTTGAGCGCGTTGAGTGATACACTCGGGAGCATGACTTACGACAAGGTGGAAACTTCGGTGGTGGCGAACTTGATCTTGACGCTCGGGAGCGGGAGCATGTGACTACGGTCGGCCCAGGTGACTGTCAACATCAGGTTCGAGGACGGCCGACCCGGAGCTGCGCCTGTGAAGTGACATCCTGCGTACTAACATCTGCGAGTCAGGCATTCTGAGCAACCGTATTCGTTGGAATCTGTGCGTACCGCGGGGGATTGAGTGCTGATTAGGGTGTTCTGGTTGATTCGGGTAAATGAATCATTGTGAAGTGGTAGAACGAAAGAACGAGAGCTCACCCCGAAGCATAAACCGTTAGGGAAGAGTACATTGTCGTCACATGCCAAGGACCCTGCGCACAAAGAGGCACGTTAGTCTCGGCGACGGATGATTGCCACGAGTGAGAGCAACAAACACTTGGATCCAGGGGGGATGATCGGGTTGTCGCACTCGACGATAACGGTCCAGAAGGTGGAAGAGAAAGTGGACTGGGGGATGACGAGCCGGGTCACGCATTGCCACGTCAAGAAATCCTCTCCAGGGTTGCGCGTACTGGGAACCCACGCCAAGTTTCTGTAGCACACAAGAGGGTTGTTTGCAACCCAGTTCTGGAAATCCTGGACTGCGATAAAACTGAGCGTGGCACTAGTGCGAGTGGATCAAAATACGAACGCGTATGGAAATCCTCCACCTGGTCACTCGGCCAGTCCGGGAACACCAACGAGCACTTGCGCTTCTGGCGGACTTCTGCGATGAGGCAGTAGTGAGGCTTTGTAATCCATGGAGCGCCCCCGGGGTTGGGTTCTGGGTCCGGATTGGCCGGCGCCTTGAGATCAAAGGGTCTGTTGAACATATAGAATTGATTAGGGTTTGCGACAGAAATGCTTTGTTGGTCGACAGTTCCTCCTCCATTGAATACCTGGGCTGATAAACCTTCGATCGTGTATTCAGCCGGGTGGAGGACTGCAGCGCCCGTGACAGCAAAGACCCTGCTCTGGATGTCAATGTCTGCGATGGTACTGTGTCCGCGAACGAAGATGTAGTTGTCTTCGCCTCCGACGAGCTCCATCGTGTGGTCCTTTGAATAATCGGAATGCGGGTTCTGTAGAGAAATCCACAGGCCTGGTGCGGTCAGGTCCGTGCCGATCGGCTGAATATCTGTCATGTCGTCAGTACGGAGAAGCGCGAAGAAATCACACAGGGTATAGACCTGGGGTGTACCCGCCGGGTGCGGTGTGCGGGAAGCTATTGACGTCAGAAAGCTGGTTTCGGAACCACCAGCCTGTGGCAGCTGGGCTAGTTACGGGGATATCCGCACAACCGCCCGATCCATCATCGAGGATAGAGACATCATTTGTAGAGAAGTTTTGGGCTTCCCTGAGCTTCCTAGCAGCGGGTCCAGCGTACCGCAGGTTGCGCGTCGAGTGCGGGTCGAAGATGACGTTCAATGCACCCAACAACTGGGGGGCATCGATAGAGGGGAGGGGGAGCCTCCAGCCAGTGGCAGCATCTTGCAGAGTTGAACCTAGGATTCCACTGCTCTTGAAAACCTGGAGAGAGAGACCGGAATATGGCTCGAAGAATGGGCTCCCCGCCGGGGAACAAATGTTGAGTGTCAAAATTCCATCGTAGGACGGGTCGAGTACGACCTTGTGTTCTCCCAAAGACGACAACGGGGTGCGTGATATGGCTATCTTCCCGCGGTCGTCTATCAATGACACCTCGAGCCCAGCAGGGGCTTGCGGGCCTTTGTGCCACTATGTCAATTGGAACGAATCAACACGACAGTTATAAGACCGTAGTGAGGCTTACTTCAATGCGGAAACTAACTTGCACAGGCGATTTGCTAAACATGCGAAGCCTGGTATTGGCCGAAACGTGATTCACAGTCGGGTCTGCCACGATCACCTAACAACTGTTAGATCATCTACTCGTAGGAAGAAGTCCAGTAGTCTCACGGTATAAAAGGTGAAGTTCTTGTCCTTAGACAGAAACGAGATGAAGTCATCTACACCAAAGTTCTTCTCAGACGGGGGAATTGGTTCGTATTCGTGCAAGTTCTTTTGTGAGTTGGCAGGATCAAGTTTGAAGACGTTTGCAATCAAAGAGTATGCGTTTCCCGTGGTGTGTGGTGGGCGAAAGTGTAGATGACCGTCGGAAGCGCCTACGACCTAGGTGAATGGTACTCTACAGAGAAATGGAACACGACGCGTACTTGGACCTATGGTATCTCCCCCAGAGATCACTACTGGTCCGGGAGAAACTGGCTTGACGGCGGACCACACTTGTGGCCATAAGATCAGCTCGCTCGGAATGACCCTCAAGGTGGCAAGGTAAGGACCCCCAGAGCCATGGCCCCGGATGTAGACATTGTTAATATCCCCGCCGACAATTGGCATGCCCGTGAAACCACGCCAGCACGTAGGATGAATGAGCGCTTTCAGGTCTGGCTGGGCACCATAGAGTGGTATAATGTCGGGTGACTACGCCGTACATCAGTTTCACTTGATACACGGGTCGGTGCGGAAATGTGACATACGAAGGAAAGGGCTTTTGGATACTTGTGCGGATTCTTCAACGCGTCATCGTCGGGATCTGGAATCAAGATCAACCTTGGGCGCGGTGTCGATAAAGGGCACAAACAGTTTCTCAGAATGAGGGTACCAGAATCTTTGACCATCGCAAAGATTTCGTGTTGTCAGCGAGCTTTGCGAGTTGAAAGAGCGAGGTACAGTGCAGCATGTGGTGAGCTTTATATCCCTTGTACAGTACTATACGACAGAACTGGAAATCGCCGTGCACGAATATTGGTCTGTAAATCAGTCGACAGGTGTACAATGAAACACGAACTCTTTACACAACGCCAATGTCATATAACAGAGAAGCCGCGGGGATCTTGAGGGTGGGCACATCCAATCGGAACGTCAAAACGGCGTCTTTCGCGTTCTTCAGCGTCTTGCCTTAGCAGTCGGGACTACATGGAGTCCATGATGTCCGTTATTTCTTCCCTCATATCAGCCTGAGAACCCATTTTTACTATGAAGTTCCAGGTTTCACCTGTCAGTTCGTCGAATTAAACAGACCTGAAAATGGCCAGATGGAATACGCACAGGATATTCAACGTTCAGCATGTCTCACCCGACAGAAATCCTGGGTAACGCCGCCGAGGATTATCAATGTTGCATTAGTAATGCCAGTACAACCAGGTACTTCCGTCTTCGTGAGTGTCTGATGTATTTCCCACGTACGTCGCGCAAGTTCCAGGGCCGTAAGACGTAGTACAGTAACATCGATTAACCGCTTACTCGCCGCAAAGTAGCGTCTACTTTCTTCGGGTTGGTTGCAACTGCCATTTATTGTGAGCCACTCGTGAGAAAATGTACCACGGACGGTTTGCAGGTACTGAGATACCTCACACGATGGGACGGCACCAGGCTTGAGTTGTATCAGTTGAACCCCGCGACTCGAACAGGAACGGAATGAGATATTGATCATTTGTCGGCGATCATACGTGTCAACAGAAGCCACAGATTACTACCAGAACATATTGGTCTAGAACCAAACCTGTTGCGCCGAATGATGAATCAGCTTCGAAATTTAGAAGAGAAGGGTGCACTAAGGCACGCCTCACTATACAAGACCCCGCGGTCGTCTTAGGGAGATTTATTGCCTTGTCTTTATATTGAACTTGAGTAAAAAGGCCCGTATCATACACTCTACATGGGAGCCTTTGATCCACTTTGTATGCAATTCATGTCATGGATTCATGAATGAATCGCAGCATCAACAATGTGTCGTGTCAAATGTCGCCAGATGGAGATGTGGAAATGCTGCAGAAGATGTGGATGATGCGCTCTGTCTAGATTACTGCGGTAGCTAGTCATGTATCCCAGGGATCATGCCATGAAGCATTTGTATTCTTGATCGAGTATTCTTTCCCCGATTTCAACTCGAAGACTCGGCCGGACCTAGTGGACTCGAAACAAATCCTTTACCGGTCGCCATTGCGTCCGCTTCATTGCACTATTTTCGGCGTACTACTCTGGATAGTACGCGAATTTAATTGATCCTCGTTGTAACACGAGCCTGGAACTACTTCTCCGGACAACTTGAAGAGACTGGTTTAGTGCCTAGTGAACCTAAACCAGGAAGGGAGTCGAGGACAAGGTGGCTGTCACTGACGTGTCAGTAAATATTTACGCAGATACGGTGGGGAGAACACCAGCGGGCCCACATGTTAGTGACAACGCGGCGACAAAGCGTCCGTTCTGCGAGATCTCGACTGCAGCCAAACCGCAAGTGCGTTCAAAATCCGAAAGGACAAAGGCCAGTTGAGAGCAACACGGAGACGTAGGCCACACGCAATTTGCACAATTGCGAGTTCAAGATCGAATACAACGCGTCGCGTTGAGATTCAATGAGAAGCCAACGCTGAGTACCGGCGCCGCGCCGAGGCTCCCGACGTGGCGGTGATGCGTTTTCGGGCTCCGACGTCAACTCCCTTACATAATACTTCGCGATGTGTCCTCTGCTATGGTCCCACTCAATTATCGCTTTTCGCCTCTCCTGACTCCTTTGTTTTTCTTTCTTTTCCTGTGGTAGGTTTCACTGCTAATTGCTATAGTCTCACGTCCAACTCCATTTGCCCAGTTCCCTTGGATGTGCCCTCCTGTGCTGAGTTGGGCACACCAACGGCGGACGGTCTCAGGCCTTCTAGATCGACCCATGTCTAGCTGTCATCTCGGAGTCGGCCTATTCCAAGCGAAATCGGAAAGGAACTTGCCAATCGCTCCAGATCCGTGATTCAAATCGTGAGGTCGTGTTATCAGCGGTTTGCAGAAAGTGGGTACCGACTCTTGAGCTCCCTCTCTACTTGCAAGCTCCAGTGGGGAGGGATATGTAGTCGCACTGAATGATATACAACACAATCACCTCAATGAATTCGAGGTACGACTACTTGACAACAACTGAGCTATCACGACCCTAGACCGGATACCAAGACAAAAAGGAGAGTATACATGTTTTTTTTTTTTGTTTTGTTTTCTTCTTGTTTCGGGTTGTTTCTTAGGACAAAGATCGGAGAGCTTACACATCGGTTAACGTCGAAGGCGTGCAGGTCTACTCCGGCGTCGCAGCGAGCGCCACCTGGCCGAGGGGGAACTGCGGGGAACCGGGGTAAGGCCAAGTGTTGAGCCCAATGCCCGCGAACGACGGCAGTGGGGATGGGTTGGGCTGGTTCCCGACGTACGGGTATTTGCTTCCGACGTAGAAAGGCCACGCATCGCTCCCTGGGGGAGGCGGCGCAGCAAGGTGGGTGATGGGGCTACATCGACCTGAGCGCGTTGCAATGCACTCGGAAACATGACTTACGACAAGGTGGAAATGTCAGTGATGGAAATATTGATCTTGACGCTCGGTGGTGGGATCTTGCGACCACCGTCGGCCCAGGTGACCGTCAATATCAGGTCGGAGGACGCCTGACCCGGCATTGCACCGGTAAAGTGACATCCTGCGTACTAATATCTGCGAGTCAGACATTCCTAACACTTGTATTTATCGGCATTCTCGCGTACCGCGGGAGATTGAGTGCTAATTGGGGTGTTCTGATCGACGTCGGTAAATGGATTGTTGAGGGATAGAACAGGAGAAAAAAAAGCTCACCCCGAAGCATACGCCGTTGGTGAAGATCGCATTATCGTTGCATGCCAAGGACCCTGCGCATGGGGAAGTGTGTTAGTCTCGGCGGCAAGTTGAAGGACGGCGCAGACAACAGACATTTCGACCCAGGGGGAATGATCGGGTTGTCACACTCGATAATGATAGTCCAGAACGTGGAGGCAAAAGTGGAATTGGGGATAACGAGTCGAGTGGAGCATTGCCACGTCAAGAAATCATCTCCAGGTTTGCGCGTGCCAGGTACCCAACCGATGTTTCTGTAACACACAAGCGGGCTGTTTGCAATCCAGTTTACGAAGTCCTGCGCTGCAGCCAAGTGAGCACGACTCTCGCACAAGCTGATCTAGATACATACGGGTCTTGAAATCTTCCACTTGGTCGCTTGGCCAACTCGGAAACACCAACGAGCACTTGCGCTTTTGGCGGACTTCTGCAATGAGGCAGTAGTGGGGCCGAGTTCCCCATGGAACTCCGGGTTTGGAACCTGGATCTGGGTTGGGCGGTGCCTTGAGATCAAAGGGTCGGCTGAACAGGTAGAACTGGTCTGAGTCTGCGATGGAAATGCTCTGCTGGTCGACAGTTCCGTTCCCATGAAAGACCTGGGCAGTTAACCCTTTGGTCGCGTATTCGTTCGGGTGGAGGACTGCAGCGCCCATGACGGCGAAGACCCTGCTTTGGATGTCAATGTCCGCGATGGTGCTGTGGCCGCGCACGAAGATGTAGTTGTCTTCGCCTCCGACGAGCTCAATCCCATGATCCTTTGAGTAATCAGAATTCGGGTTCTGAAGAGAACTCCACAGGCCTGGCGCGGTCAGGTCCGTGCCGATCGGTTGAATGTCTGTCGTGTCGTTAGTACTAACCAGAATGGAAGATATCTGGCAAGCTACCGACCTGGGCTGTATCCCCCTGGTGCGGTGTGCGGAAATTTATTGACGTCAGAAAGCTGGTTTCTGAACCACCAGCCTGTGGCCGCTGGTTTCGTGACAGGAATGACCGCACAGTCCTCTGGTTTTCCAGGACAGTGGCAGACATCGTCTTTAGAACAGTTTTTGGCTTCCCTGAGCTGCCTAGCTGCGGGTCCAGCAAATCGCAAATTGCGCGTCGAGTGCGGGTCAAAGATGACGTTCAATGCGCCCAACAACTGGGGGGCATCAATTTGAGGGAGGGGAAGTCTCAAGCCCGCAGCGGCATCCTGCAGAGTGGAACCTAGGATTCCGCTGCTCTTGAGAGAGACCGGAATATGGCTCAAAGAATGGGCTCCCCGCCGGGGAACAGATGTTGAGTGTCAAAATTCCGTCGTAGGACGGTTCGAGCAAGACCTTGTGCTCTCCCAAAGATGACAACGGGGCGCGCGGTATAGCTATCTTCCCGCGGTCGTCTGTCAATGAAACTTCGACCCCAGCAGGAGCTGATGTGCCTTTGTGCCACTATGTCAATTGGAACGAATCAGGGCCATAGTGGTATATGATCGTAACGATGCTTACATCGATGCGGAAACCAACTTGCACGGGCAGTTTACTAAACATGCGGAGCCTGGTACTGGCAGAAACGTGGTTCACAGTCGGATCTGCCACGATCACCTAGCAGCTATCAGATCATCTACTAGCAGAAAAAGAACACGTATCTCACATTGTAAAAGGTAAAGTTCTTGTCCTTGGACAGGAAAGAAAGGAAGTCGTCCACGCCAAAGTTCTGTTCAAACGAGGGGATCGGTTCGTATTCATGTAAGTCCTTGTGTGTGTTGTCCGGATCAAGCTTGAAGACATTGGCAACCAAAGAGTATACGTTTCCTATGGCGTGTGGCGGGTGGAACTGCAGGTGACCGTCGGAAGCGCCTACGACCTAGGTGAATGGTACTCTACAGAGAAATGGAACACGACGCGTACTTGGACCTACGGTATCTCCCCCAGAGATCACTACTGGTCCGGGTGAGACAGGCTTAACGGCGGACCACACTTGTGGCCATAAGATCAGCTCGCTCGGAATAACCCTGAGGGTGGCAAGGTAAGGACCCCCAGAGCCATGGCCTCGGATGTAGACATTATTAATATCACCGCAGACGACTGGCATGCCCGTGAAGCCACGCCAGCTCGTGGGATGAACGAGTGCGTTCTGGTCTGGATTTGCACCATAGAGTGGTATAATGTCAGGGGACTGTACGGAACGTCAGGTACACTGGACATTCAAGTCGGTTGCAACATACGAATGAAAGTGCCTTGGAATACTTCTGTGGATTTTTCAACGCATCATCGTCGGGATCTAGGATCAACGTCAGCATGTAGACGGAGTGCCGACAAAGGGCACGAACAGTTTCTCAGAATGAGGGTGCCGGAATCCTTGGACATTGCAAGATTTCGTGTTGTCAGTGAGCTGTATGAGTTGAAAGTGTGAGGTTGCTGATAGACAGAGCAATCAGATGCACCTAGCTTTATACCCCACAGCAGTGTCCTATATGACGGAACTAGAAATTGCCGTCACGGTGCACGAGGACCCAAACACCCGGCCGTGAATCAGCTAATTGTCCGTATAACGAAACACGAACTCTTTACACGACACCAATGTCATATGACAGAGAAGTCGCGGGGACCTTGGGTGCGGGCGCATCCAATTGGAACGTCGAGGACCGTGGCTTGCGTCTTCTTCAGCGTTTCATCCAAGCACCCGAATTACATGGCCATGAATGTTAACGTATTGGAACTGCTTTATTCCGCACACCAGGCTCCTATCAAACCAAGAACCTAGTCTTGCTGTATGCCAGATTGATATCGCCGAGGGGCGATGTCCCTATCGAATTGAACATTCCTAAAAATGGTTAGATGGAATACCCACAGGTCATCCAACGTTCAACCTGTCTCGCTTGACAGTGATCCACTTGCATAATGCCAGTACAACCGGGGCTCCCGACTTCGTAAGTACCTTATGTATTCCCCGCGAGCGTCGCGCGCACTAGTGCCATTGATTGGCCCCTAGTCTCTTACTATGTAATCACTGCCACAGCTTATTTGATGTATTTGATGGTCTAGATATTGCCAGGTGATACCCAAGTTGCGGTAGGCCTTTGTGATTTGATCACCTTCTCATTGAACATACAAAATGTACCCTACGCATGGGAGTCTTAGATCAACTTTCTATGCGGAAGGACTATCATTCACCAACGAATTAAACATCAATGAAATATGTTGTGGATACAACCACCAAGGAACTAGTAATAATTAGCATGGAATGGATATGTCGTGTGACGCTGAGCACTCACCGCTGATGAAATTTATTCCGAAAATCACGAAGCTACATCCGAGTCATTGGTTCTCACCGCCACTCTTACAATGCTGGAGACATGCAGCTTCATCGTACCACCCCTGGCCTACAACGATGCTTCTGCTCATGCGCACGAAGAACACCGTCCCGGTGAATACGTGGCTCCGCATCGTGCCACAGGCCCGGGAAGTTGTTGACTGCTACTATAGTGGTTTGACGCCGAGTAAACATGGACTGGGAGATGGCCGTCACTGGTATGGCACTCAAGTGGATGCGAATCGGACACTAGCAGATCCATATTGCAGGAATAAGGCTTGCATCCGTTCAGCAAAGGGTCGACTACAGACAAGTTTTGCTGCGCTGACGATTTGAATGATCGTGTGACCTAGCAGTGGAAGGAAGAAAAAATTAGAAAAAATTTTCTATTCACCGACAACTCTCACGGCGTGCTGCCCATCGCGAGGAACGCGATTGAAGGTACATGGTATGCCATCTTGCCACGGGTTTTGACCAGTTCTCTTGTTGGGCAATTAGGGGAAGGACTTACTCCTGGTACGCCATGTGCCATCCATTTTTATAATCAATTGTCACACTAGTCGACAGGATCGTGAGGACCGTCTCATGCGGTGGATGGCGCTTGTTTGCACCCGGTGCTGCACACCTAGGCACCCTTCTTATCGCATTTCCGGATGCGATGGGTTCCACAGTCTGAAACCGTAGATCAACTTTGAACGTGTTCATGGCATCGCAGCGAGCCCCGCAGAATCTGTGTGTAGCATACGCAAACCGGATTTCGATTCACGACTCAATCAAAGATTTGCCTTAGTCACTCTACAAGTTCACATGTAGCACACTTCCTCGTTTTGTACTTGACCACCACGCTATCTCTTGGCACGACTTGTTTAGGCACCCGGAGCTATCACTTGCTCTCCCATAGATCAACGGTATGTAATGAACTGTTTTACAACCTTAGTTACTCCTCACGTCTCCTGTGAACAGATGGTCCGAGGCAGCACCTCAAGAACAACCGGATTCAATCACTTCAGAACAACTCCTGGGACCCGCCCGCCTCGAAATCCAAGTGCTAAATATGCATCCAAATCCCATAAGGTATCTGGCGGCGTTCACGCTATCTCGGGCGTCGGTACCGTCTCATTGTATCGTTTTCGTCCCACCGTTCTTCCTATAAAACCCCTCTAAGACTGCAGTGGGTCGTCCGCCCGCTGTTGCGCTATCATGAGATCCCTCCTGCCGTTTGTCATCCTTAGTCTCGGACTCCTCGCTGCTGCGGAACCCGCGCTCTCTCCTTATACTCTCCACGAGAAGCGTACACACGTCCCTGCTGGCTGGGCTTTGAAACGCAGACATGACCCCAGTGCTGCAATCCCACTGCGCTTCGCCCTGACCCAGAGGAACATCGATGATATTGGCACATACCTTATGGAGGTATCGCATCCCGAGTCCGATAAATACGGAAAACAC
>JBBPUA010000529.1:0-16284 GCA_038094355.1 Afroboletus lepidellus | reverse complement strand
AAGGGGGGTGAAGAGAGGGACGCACTGAGCTGGTGGTGTTGTTGCTGCTGTTGCTGTGCCTGTTGCTGCTGGTTCTGGAGGGCGGAGAGGTAGGTGAGGAGGTTGCGGAGTTCCTGCGAGGATTCTGGGGTATGGCCCGCCTGCTTGAGCTCGCGGACACGCTGTGGGGGGTGAGGGGGATGGCGTTGCTGGTGGATGTGGACGTACGAGGATGATGAGCTGTAGCTTGTCCTTTTGAGACGGGCGGATGTGGTGTTGTTGTGAGAACGGGACGGGCATCTGCTGGGCTGCCATGTCCCGACGGTCCCTCGAAATCGTCGTCTCAAACTGAAAAAGCACTCCACACCACCGTGGGAATTATTTCACAATGCAAAATCACGTGTGCGTCATGTGACTCGCCGCGTCTACTTCCGTCCCCACCAACCACCAAGCAGGCTCCCCAGTCCGCCCCGCGCAGGCCCCACCGCCTCGGGTGTCTCGGGTCGCACCACCTCCTCGAGCCTCGACTTTCCAGGCGGCGCGGAAGCCACCTCCCGCTCCTCCTTGGGCGGCGCCTTGCCTGCACGCTCCATTAACCGCTCCATGTCCAACTGTACATAGTTGAGTCCAATGTCGAAGAACAGCGGCTTCTTGTGCGTCTTTGCATCACCGTCCAGCGTACCCCCGTTGTACATGAACCATTCGTTCTTTGTATCGGTAGCAGCAGTCGACAGCGTTGAATCCAGCACGTCTACGGGCCCAATAGCAAGCGGATACGACGCGTCTGCAGGCGTGCTTATCCCTGATAGAATGTTCAGCACAGAGTGCGTCTCCCGCACATGCAGTGTAGCATGTTGGAGCAGCATCAGCGCCTCCCCGTACTTTTTCACCGTGACGTAGCATTGCGCGAGGAAATAACACCTGTCCACTTCATCAATCGACACATACCACTGCCTTGACGACACGCACCTCCGTGCTCTCGTATACGTCAGCCTTGCGTCAATCGCCGCTGCGAGGTCCGGGCTCTCGTCGACAATGCTCAGATTGCGCATCTGCGTCAGACTCTGCACCACCGTGTCGAGTAGCTTCACGACAGCAGGATACAGTCTCGCGTCCACTTGCTCCTTTGTCTTGGATGCACCCTGGATCCGAGGCGTATGCGAGCTCAGCAGCGTATTCACGAGAACCAAGTCTCGCTGAATCCGTCGCGACAACAACTGGTAGACGATGTATCCGTGCACGAACTGCATGTCTCGCGTGCCTCCTGCTGCGGCAGGCAAGCTTCCAGTATTCTGTAACGCAGTCAGCGAGAGCAGCGGGAGAGTGACCCGGCACACCTGCTGTGCTTCCGACAGTTTTCTTGCAACGTCTTCCGCATCACTTAACGCAAGAAGAACAGCGTCGTAGGCAGCAACGCCCTTCTTAGATCCGAGACCTCTGTCTTTCTTCTTCCCCTTATCGACCACCACACCCCTCTCTCCAGACGCAGTAATCTTGCCCTCCGCCTCCTGGACTTTCAACAAGACATCCACCAGCTCTGGGTTCCTCACCGGCAAAGGCTGGCCCTCCCACACCAATTTCTCCAACTTCTTTTTCTCAGCACCATTCCCAGCCGCCCGTTCTCCTCTGAACGTTTTGATCAGCCCATTGTATCCATCTACAATATCCCCCTGGTGCTGGCCTGCCAGCTCCTTCACGATCCCGTCGATATCATACGCCTTTTCTCTCCCAAGCTCGTGAGCACAGTACCTAATCTCCGGGCCGATGTCGTCCGCAAAGAGCGTCGCCAGAGCCTGGTCCCGGCTTGTCTCCGCCCTCTCCGCAAGTTCGTCCAACAAACTTCTCGCGACGCTCAATTGTATGAGGGCGTCTTCAAAGTCTTCCCGGTACCGCAAGAATCGGCCGTTCACGATGAGCGTATATATGGTTGTCTGGATGAGGGAGGATGCCGTGAGACGAGATGCCGCGCAAAGGGACTGACAGTGTGAGAGCAGTTGCGTGGACCAGTGGATCGCACGTCTGAAACGTCCCGTCGCACTGTGGCGGAGAGTACCAGCGTGCGCTTCGTTCGCTGGGAGAAGTGATTGAGCGATGAGATCTTGAGAGTGGGCCCATGCCCTTTCAGCCTCGAACAACAAGAGCTGGAGACTACGCGATATCACGATGCTGTTCTTTGGATAGAATGCACGATGGACTCACTGCCCCTCCTTGATGACATCTATCGTCAACGGCGCCAGCTTCTTGAAATCTTTGCCTCTTCCATGGGTCATCTTAAGGGTAGATCGCAAGCGATGCGTCCTGTTTCCACAGTGTTTTCTGTAGCGCGTATAGTCACTGTATCGAAGACCATATGCACTGCGCTGCTCGTTGGCGAGCTGGAGGGCTATCCGGCGCGATGTGATATGAACATCTGTGACATAGAGTTGCTAGGTCATACCTTGGAAGGAAAGTTTGTTGTTGCTCATGGTATAACGTCGTGCTTGGACTATTCAGGACGCGCCTTGTCGTAGCCGTACCAACAGTAGGATGTAGAAACTACCAGAGCAGGCGACCCGGAACGACGCGATCATCCGTCGCTTATGTTGCTTATTTAGCCCACTTGAGAACACGCGTCCATCTCGTCCATCTCCAACATCATTTTTTCCAGGGGACCATTCTCGTCGACGACCGCCTGCAATGACTGACGCGCTCGAACCCACGCTCCAAAACATCTTGGACCAGAATTCGCTGAAATGGATATTCTGTGGTACGTCGACCTCGATTCGTACGTGGTGACAATTGCTCACAGTCGACTCGGTGTAGGTGGCAAGGGAGGTGTCGGTGAGTGTCCCGAGCCTCAGACTATCGAAAAGCATCATCGACGCTCCGATATGCAGGCAAGACGACCACGTCCTGCTCGCTAGCCATCCAACTCGCTCAACGTCGCGAGTCCGTCCTTCTCATCGTAAGTCTCCCGCCCGGCATTGCCTCGGCTCGCTCATCGGACGGTTCCGTCTAGTCTACGGACCCCGCACACAACTTGTCCGACGCTTTCGGCCAAAAGTTCTCCAAGGATGCGACCCAAGTCAACGGTTTTGGCAACCTCTACGCGATGGAGATCGACCCTACAAGCGCCATTCAGGAGATGGTCGAGCAATGTATTCGAATTTCAATGTCTCATAATTTACGTCGTTTCGCTCACTCGTTCCTCTCTCGTCAGCCGACCAGAACGGAATGATGGGGTCGATGATGCAGGATCTGGCGTTCGCCATCCCGGGCGTCGATGAAGCCATGAGTTTCGCCGAGATCATGAAGTTCGCATCCTCATTCCTCCTCGTCACGTTTCTGACGTCGCCCCAGACATGTCAAGTCCATGGAATACTCGGTCATCGTGTTTGACACCGCACCGACCGGTCACACGCTCCGATTCCTGTCCTTCCCGACCGTGCTGGAGAAGGCCCTCGGCAAGCTGAGTACTCTGAGTGGTCAATTCGGGCCCATGATTCGGCAGATGTCCTCCATGATGGGCGGCCAGCAGGATTCGCAAGAGGACATGTTTGCCAAGCTGGAGTCGATGCGCGCCGTCATCAACGAGGTCAACACCCAGTTCAAGGATCCAGTACGTCTCATCGTTTGCGCGTTGTCGTCAGCCACTGACGCCTGTATCTGCAGGAAAAGACTACGTTTGTTTGTGTTTGCATATCCGAGTTCTTGTCCCTCTACGAAACAGAACGTCTCGTACAAGAACTGACCGCGTACGAAATCGACACGCATAACATTGTCGTCAACCAGCTGCTCTTCCCAAAGCACTGTACGTTCCTTGTCCTGTCGCTCACGTCATCGTCGGCTGACGTATGCAGCGTCCAACTGCGAGCACTGCCAAGTGCGCCAAAAGATGCAACGAAAGTATCTGGCGGAAGCGCACGAGCTCTACGACGAGTTCTTCCACATCGTCCAGCTGCCGTTGCTCACAGAGGAGGTTCGCGGTCCGCAGAAGCTCAAGGAATTTAGCAAGATGCTCGTGGAGCCCTACGTTCCGAACTTGGACTGATGGTGCGCGCTGTCTTGTGCGGGTCGGACTAGGGTTTGTTGGACACTAGCTGGCGGTGGCGGCCTTGGCTAGGGCGAGTGGTGAGGCGAGGTGGAATACTTGTAGCATTGACTTATTTCGTATCGCCGGCCCGGGATACCAGGTGTAATAGAAAGAGTAAGTTGTCTGTGACGTCACGTTTGGCGCCAGAGTCTGCTCTCGTCCCCCATGAATTCAGGACTCATTCTGGATTGCTACGCTGAATCCGTCCAGCAAGGTAACGCCTCGCCTTTGGGAGCATGGTGGCGCACCAACGCATCCCCTCTAGCTATCACTGCGGCATGGGAGGCACCCTATCAAGGAAGCTGGCATGAACTCCTCTTTGAGAACCTCAACCAGACGGTGCGACCCGAACCGTTTCTGAACGTTTGTACTTTTGTACAAAGTTCTGGAACCGGCAAGTCGCGAACGGTCGACGAACAGGCAAAACTAGTCTACACCCTCCCTATCAACATCCGGAACTTGAGAACGTGTACGTGGTAGTCCTTTGCACTCTTCCGTTTCGTTGATCCAGGTCTAGATGTCGCGTATCCACCAACAGATGAAACAGTATACCATTATCTGGTGGATGCAAAGTGCTATGGTGAGGGTGCTTGCGAGATTCATTGCCTGGCGTTTTTCCGGTCCCTGTTCTCTCATGCTGCCGCGGAACTTGGCCAGTTCGAGGACCATGCACGGCAATCGCAGACAGACTTTGCAATGATGTGGCACGTGCGGATGAAGGATAAATCATATCGGGACAACTTCTACTCGGAAGTGATCAGATCATGCGGGGTACGTCGAGCCAGCTTCATGTGGGGTTAAGCATATAGAAGTGCTTTACAGATGCCTACGTCATATGTAAGTGACGAACAGCGAAAAGCTTTGATGGCGGAGGCACGGGCGGCCCTGGTTCGTCTGAGCAATGCCTTGGACCGGCGTTTCAAGAACGACAGCAACATCAAGATCATGGTTTATATCGATGAAGCGCACGAATTAAAGAGGCGTGGGTCTCTTGGCAACAGTGACGAAGAATGCACGCGACTCGATGTTCTCTGCTCCGTCCTTGGCTACTTTTGTGATCAGCCGCTCTGTGGTCTCTTTCTTTCTACACAGCCTCTCCTTCAATTCGGTGAGCCTTGGCGTATTCAGCGCGGCATATCACAAGAACTATTGGCCCCGATCACCGAGACGCCTTTCGACTGTGCACCCCATATCAATATCTCGCCTGGTGTCCTACGCTTGGAAGATCTCGTCACCATCAAGTATTTAGCACAATGGGGCCGTCCACTGTACGTTTGTTCCATGTGTTGATCCCCATCGCTCATGTTACCTAGTTGGTGGACCATGCTTGAGAATGATCACTGGGGCCGATTAGATCGCGAGTACATCATCGATAACGCGCGGATGAAGCTACTTCGTAAACATGATATCGATGCCCCATTGCCGCTCTACGTGTCATCAGACGACAAGAAGTCACTGGTCCCATTGACGGCGATTATGGATGTGCTCCTCGCATTGGATCTCCAGCCGAGCCGCGAAAAGACACGCGAAAAAAGGGCAACGTTGCTAGAATACGAAACCGAGATGGTGGCATCCCATATGCGCATCGCTTACTCTGTGGCACATCATCGCAAGTACATGATGTCAGGGTATTCCTCCGAACCACTCCTTGCTGAAGCGGCCGCCGAGCAGATACATTGCTACCAGTCCCAAGTCAACCGGCGCAAGTCCGATATCATGTTGCAGCTACTCAGAATCATCTTCCAATTTTTCGGCATGGATCTTGGTGCGGGCGGGAATGTCGTCATGCGTCTCCTTCTCACACGAGCATACATGGACGGTGTGCTGGCGGAACCTACTCCCGAGTGGTCGCGGGTTATTTTCAGTCGAGGGTGTAGCCTCGTTGCCTTCATCCGGAAACTCTTCGCTTCGGAACCAGCCAACGAGATATTAAACAGTCGGCCTGACAACTTGAGGCTCGACACCACCTTTCGGGACACGTTCAAAAATTCTTGGGTCCGCTTCACCCATTTTGCAA
The DNA here is from genome assembly GCA_038094355.1 of Afroboletus lepidellus. Classification (NCBI taxonomy): domain Eukaryota; kingdom Fungi; phylum Basidiomycota; class Agaricomycetes; order Boletales; family Boletaceae; genus Afroboletus; species Afroboletus lepidellus. The sequence goes on along the minus strand of JBBPUA010000529.1, from coordinate 10,216 downwards.
GGGCTAGAGACGGGAGTGCGTTGACCACGGAAGCGCTCGTCGTTGCCTTTGCCAGGGGGATGGCCTTCATTTGCAGTCGAGCCGACGACCATGTCGACCTCGCCATTCCCATCTTGCTGGACAAGTCCGATACTCTGCAAGAATCCGCCATGTCCGCGATTCTAGTCCAAATGAAAACTCCCAGACGACAGCACCGCGGGATGGCGTACCATGCTGTTTATCAGGACGAGATTGGCCTCTTTCCGGACGTGGAAGACGAAGCGTCGAGCCGTCGGCCCTACTTTGTTTTGATCGCGGAACTCGGTCACGATGACTTGGAGTCCTCTTCAGAGTCGGAGGAGAGCTCGTCAGAAGACAGTGATGCCGAGATGGATGATCGATACTACTCCAAACCTCGCCCAAAGAACTCGAAGATACATGTCGGGCAGCCGCCAGAGGAACAGCACTGCGATCCAGACGAGACCCACCCCCGCTTCTCGGCCACCGTTTTGGGCTGCTCCAGATCGCTCTACAAGGTAGTGGGGAACAATGCCGGCGTCTATCGGAAGCTCTTGGCACCCTACGACGACTTGTTGGATGAACACGTTCGCCAGGATGCTGAATCACGCTCTGTCGTGATGAGACTGAAGCCTTTTTGGAAATATGGCAGTGACTCGTACCACTGGGTTGAGAGTGAGATGCTCAATGAATGATGAACGCATTTCTTCTGCATTATTATTTTCTGCTACCGCATCGGCCGCTCGTGATTGTAATCGCAAGATATAAAGTAGAAAGCCCCAAACACGCTACTCAAGGACAAGCGTGAGCCCAAAGCGATGGTCGGTCATTGGCCATATACAGGTGTTGTGAATCAGGCCTTCAGGTCCGAGGCCACCTGGTGGCACGAACTCAAGCATCTGAATGTGGTCGTGACAGATACGTAGGCGACCTGCATCACAGCGAGCTCCGTGTCGGGTGGACATGTAGTGTTCACAACAGCTCTATATTATTATTAGAATTACGCATTGTTGTACAGTGCACGATACAATTCATGGATGAACAACTTTCGCATCATGGAAATTAGACATGGTACGATTGTCAGACAGACATGTATTTTGCCATTCTGTCGTAGATATCAGGTATGGCATGCACATGGAATGGTTCGAACGCCTACTTTGGCTCGTCCTTCTCTTTGTGGGCTAAGCGCTGCTCGAACTTGGCAAATTCGTCTAATGCGATAGCCTCTTCCTCATCCAATACCTACGTGGGTTAGAAAAGTGAGGGGAGAAATGAGACCAAGAATGAATCCACAAACCTGTTCGACGCCTTTCACTTCCGGGATATAATGCATCAACATCCTCTCAATGCCGGACTTGAGTGTGACAGTACTCGACTCGCATCCTCTGCAGCTGCCCTTCAACTTAACCTGTACGAGTCCTTCGTCACTGAATCCTCTGTATTCGATATCGCCGCCGTCTTCCATTATAGCCGGTCGCACCCGAGTTTCAAGTAGTTCTTTGATCATGGCCACAGTTTCAGAGTCCGTGTCAAGAATCTTCGTGTCCTGAGGCCCCGCAGCATCTCGTGCTTCTTGGGAGCGAAAGAGGGGAAGTCCGGCGGAAAAGTGTTCCATCAGTATCGAGTACACCTCGGGTTTTACGACAGCCCATGGGTTCTCGCTATCCTTTGAAACCGTGACGAAATCTGGACCGTAAAACACGGCCTTGACACCCTCTATGCCCATAAGCCGGATGGCCAACGGCGACGCGAGTGCAGTGCGCGTGTCGAGAAATTCTGCGGTTCCTTCCTCCATCACGGGAACGCCAGGAATGAACTTGAGAGAATCGTCGTTTGGCGTGGTCTCGGTCTGGATGAACATGGAGCGCGCTGCAAACGTTCGAATCCCAATAGCATGTATTAGCGAGACACGCACTGTGCGGAGGGTTGATGCTCGGAACCGGTGCTGGTTTTGGTGCATATATGCCTGATGCCGTCGCCAGAGTCGGGCCGCGGTGCACCGCCCGTCGCTCAGGCGTGGAGGAGATGAACCTGACCCACGAGCGCAGCGCAAAATCCACATGTCGTCTTGAGTGTACACTCGTCCGTGCTGTGGCCCTCAGCGAACTCGAGACTCTGGATGCCATCGTGGTTGCGAATGAAGAGTCGGCCGAATGATGACGCTTGGGAGCCGTTCCGTGTTTACATAATCAGACCACCTCCGCTGTGTGCAATGGTGACGGACACGACCGGGCCACTCTTGAGAGTCGTCGCCGTCTCCGTGTCGTTCCTGCTCGTCCTTTTCACAGCATGGACGTACCAGTATGTAAAACGACCTCCAAAGCTCCGTTCTGTCGCCATCATCGTCCTCGGCGACGTCGGACGCAGCCCACGTATGATGTATCATGCTGAGAGTTTTGCAAAACTCGGGTTCAATACATATCTTATTGGGTACCGAGGCGAGTGGCCAAATCTCGAGACACGACAACATGCTCATATCGTGCGCTCTTAAGGGTCTAAACCAGTGCCTTCCCTCACTTCTCTACCCCATGTCCAAATATATTACCTGTCCGAGCCACCCTCCTTCCTCCGCAGACTTCCCTTTGTGCTCGCTGCGCCAGTGAAGATATTGCACCAAGTGATGTCCATTCTTCACACTCTTATGCTCGCGATATCTTCTCCGCCGGAGTTCATCATGGTCCAGGTAGGCCCCTGTCCGCTGTACCAATAACTACTAATCCTTGCTCCAAGAACCCACCAAGCATTCCAACCCTCGCTCTTGTTTGGTTGGTTGGACGCGTGAGAAGTAGCAAGATCATTATTGATTGGCATAATCTTGGATACAGCATACTAGCTCTAAAGTTGGGTGCCTCCCATCCATTCGTGAAGATAGCTAAATGGTATGTAACGCCAGAATCTATCTATGTATGCCAGCGTGCTGACGGGGTCCAGGTTCGAGGGCACCTTCGGACGCTCCGCTTATGCACATTTGTTCGTCACTCGAGCCATGCAGAATCATTTGGTTACGGAATGGGGATTAACGTGCGTCGTTCCTATCGCACTCGTCAGCCGTGGTTGGACATAAACATATTGCTTAAGTGGGCAAAAGGCAGTCCTGCATGATCGTCCCCCGTCCCACTTCCATCGGTGCTCGCCTCCGGAGATTCATGAAGTAAGAGATGCACTAACGTGACTCGCCTCCTTTACTGAAACCAACCCCAGCTATTCCTCCGCTTGGGACCTTCTCTTACTAATCCCTCCTTAAAAGACTATCTCCCTATCTCAAACATACCATATGCCACACAGTTCACCACCACCACAATATCATCGTCTGCAACCACTCAATCGTCAATTTACTCCGTCGTCAACATGCCCGAAATGCGGGATGATAGAGTAGCCCTGCTAGTTAGCAGTACTTCATGGACTCCCGACGAGGACTTCACAGTCCTCTTGGATGCACTCAAGCTGTACGAGACGAGGGCCCTGCAAGTCAACAAAGGTAGGCCTCATTACTCGAGTGTTGTTGAAAGACGCGCCAACGAAGGTAGCAGAGACACCTGGGAAGTTACCACGGGTATGGATGGTGATCACTGGGAAAGGTCCTCTCAGGAAGAAGTACATGTCCGAGATAAACCATCTTCAGAAAGAATGGTCGTATGTGCGGTGTTCTAGCTTATGGCTCGAGGCCGAAGACTATCCTCTGCTGTTGGGTGAGGAGTTGACCACCTTTGATCCATTGTCGGTAACTGAGATCCCGATGATTGTTAGGATCCGCCGATTTGGGTGTATGCTTGCATTCAAGTTCTTCCGCGCTGGATTTACCTATGAAAGTGGTTGACATGTTCGGTTGCGGTCTTCCTGTTTGCGCCCTTGATTTCACATGGTAAGCAGGCCACATGGCAAAATAGCGAGATGGACGTTTATTTATTTCTGAAGTCTTTCAGAACTTGTTAAAGACGGTGAGAACGGACTCGTCTTTGCGAATGCCAAAGAACTGGCAGGTCAATTAGAGGTCGGTTGCATCAAATCATTTTTGGGTATTGCTAAGATAATCTTCAATAGATGTTACTCGCGTTCTTCCCGAACGCCGTCACTCTAGCGAAACTACGTTCGTCGCTTCAATCGGCGTCACAGACTCGTGCGTCGCAACCAGTTCGGCATAAGGAGAGCTCCGACTGGGAATGGGGCACCTGGACGGACAATTGGAATCGCGTCGTGAGACCACTGGTGCTTGCGGACGTCGAACGGTTCGAATGAGTGAAATCACGAGTGGTCTCTTACAGTGAGCGTTGACAGTGCATCTCTGACAGTGCACCTCTGGCATACCCGCAGCTTGTCCGATACGCGTGGTTGTTTGGTGGTAAAGATCTATTTATCATGTATTCCTGCATAGGTTTCCCCATACGGCCCCGAGCACTCTATCTTCGCCTTTGTCTGACCCACCATCCTGGAGGTTGATTCAAAATTAGATTCACTCGACACAACTGTCGGACTCGGTGTGGGATACACTGCAAAGAAGTAGGGCTATAGCTTCGTGGGACTGTTTGTGCCGGGATAGCGGTGTGCAACAACAGCTCGCAACCGCCGCAGCAATGCCCTACCGGGTTCTACCCGGCGAGATTTCGTCTATGACTTCGGAATGATGATCAAACGCAATTTCCTGCTGGCCCATGCGTCGTCGATAAATTTAGGCGAGTTGTCGGTGTAAAATAAGCGAATTCAAGGTTATTTTGGACTTGCCAGCTCGAAGTTCCTAACGTGACACGCACGCCTACTAGCAGGCCGGCGATGGTCCTTTTATGCGCGTCCGACGGTCTTGCCGTCAGGACTGTCTCCCCTCGAGGTCCATCCTGCGCCCCCGTTAATGGCGCAACCACAGACTCCTCCAGAGGCTAGTTCCCATGACCATGCCGACGTCGGCGCTAAAACAGAGTCGGAGGGCGTCGGTCTCAACAACGCCAACCCTCGGGCATCTATCCTCAGGAACGCGCAAGGTAAGTGATATCTGATTCGATAATAACAGCCATTCACTCGTCTACAGGTCGTCGGAAACGTTTCATCATAATCGGAGTCGTGGTGGGCATCGTCGTCGTCGCTCTTGGGCTTGGACTAGGTTTGGGACTAAAAAAGAAGAATTCAAACCACGTCACCACCAATTCAACCTTCCTTCTCGACTCTTCGTTTGACATTACAAGTACCCCAACTACCAGGTATTATGAGTGGGTCGTCGAAGAAATGACCGGTGCACCCGACAGTTTCGAGCGAACGATGCTCGTCGTCAACGGTGAGGAGATTCGCGATTAAATCGCGGGCCATCTTCTTACCCGTCCGTGCAGGCCAGTTCCCAGGACCGTTGATCGAGGTCAACAGCGGTGATGAGCTCGTTGTGAACGTCTTCAATAAAATGTCGAATGGCACCACTATTCATTGGCATGGCCAGCTTCAGAACGGAACCAACTATATGGATGGTACTAACGGGATCACCCAGTGTCCTATCCCACCGGGCATGAACTTCAGTGAGCTTGTTTCGACGTTCTCTCACACGCAAGTAGGTACTGAGTTGCGCTTGTTAGCTTACCGCTTTACCATTGATCCCAACCAGTATGGTACATATTGGTGGCATGCACACGCCTCGACTCAATATACGGACGGTATATACGGCCCACTGGTGATTCATTCTCCGAAAGAGCCTATATATGGCTCGTATGAGCGTGACGTGGTGGTTGTTCTATCAGGTCAGTGGTCGGTGACGATATGTAACCAAAGAACTCACTAACGGACGACACCCTGCAGACTGGTACCACGACATGTCAGCAGGATTGCTCACGCAGTATCTCAGCAGCTCCGGAATTAACGGGTCCAACTATGATGGTACCAATCCGGGTGCGGAACCTCCCCCAGACAGCGGTCTCATTAATGGCAAGATGACCGGGTCTGCATTCGACTTTGAGCCAAATCTTCGCTATCGTCTCCGACTAATCAACATGGCTACGCTCACGGACTTTATGTTCAGTGTTGACGAACACGTCCTTTCCGTGGTAGAGGCCGACGGCACGAGCCTCCAGCCCGTAAACGTTCACCGTGTTCCCATTTCGGTTGCGCAGCGATATTCTGCCATTCTCACCACAAATCAGACTGTTGGCTCATACAATGTTCGTGCAGAGATGCAGGAATCATGTTATAAACTCCCGAACCCCAACCTAAACACCATGGTGCTTGCGACGCTAACCTACGGAGCAGCACCCACTACGCCTACTTCTTCGGACTGGTCGGATGGTGTACCCCAGATCTGCTTGGACCTGAACAGCACCATGATCGTACCTGCGATTCCGATCAACCCACCGAATAGCACGCAATCTGTCTCTGTCTCGATGTCTTTCCAACAAACTGTTCAGTCGGGAGGAACGCAAGTCCTTGCGTACATGAACAACACAAGCTGGGAGGCTCAGTCCACCAACCCCACGGTTCTTCAATACTATCAGGCCGGTGCTCAGACCAATTTCAACACCTCGACACAACTCGTGGTTGTGAACGACGAGATTTCAGTCATTGATCTATCTATCACTAACTACGACGACTCGAGTCATCCGTGAGTTGCGGTCGAGTTCAGTTTCACCTGCTAGTGCTAACGCCATGACATAGCTTCCATCTTCATGGCCATATCTTCTGGGTCCTCGGAGAGGGCAACGGGTACTACCAGCCGGGCATCTCCCCTATCAGTCTTAACAATCCTCCCCGGCGGGACACTCTCACTCTACCTGGGTATGGTTGGGTCCTCATTCGTTTCATCGCCGACAACCCGGGACTTTGGGCGTTCCATTGTCACATTGGATGGCACATGTCCGCTGGGCTTTTGATGCAGTTCGCAAGCCTCCCGAGCAAGGTTCAGCAATTCCAGATCCCCTCCTACCTGCAACAGCAATGTTCAGTGCAGTCGGGCGGGCAAGTGAACAGCAAAAGAGGCATCGAGTGGTTGTCGTTGGACATGTAGAATAGAGTTCAACATTGTATCTTAAATGAACCACATTTTGTGTATCATGGATCAATTCGACGCTTAACCAACGCTCAGTGTGAGTCAAGGGTGTCACTCTATTAAATACATTGCAATTCTATCGGAAGCGGGCTAATGATACAGGCACCACTCGAGTCCGGTAGTGAAATTATAGACCGAGCACCTCTTTCACGGATCTCCACTTGTGTCCCTCCCAATGTTCGTTTCCACTGTCGGCACTTTCTGGTACGTCCTTGTCAGCGTAGTTGTCCCAGCCCGTGCTGAGTCTTCCTTGGCCGAACTTGTCCTGTAGGAAGGTCTGCTTGACAAAACCTTCTGGGAGCTCGTCGACGCGCGTGACCGGCACGTTAGGATTGCGTGCTTGGTAGAGCGCACCGATGGACGCGAGTGACATTCGTTCACCCTGGATACGGAAGGTCGCGTTGTGGAGAGAACTAGGGGGTAGCGTGGTGAGAACGTGAGCGATGAACCCTACGAGGAAGAGAGTTCGTGAATCGTGTTGCGCGTGGACGCGGTGGGTACTTGCCCGAAACATCGTCCAGGGACGTGAAAGAAGCAGGGGCAGTTTGGTCGCCCAGTAGGTGGAACTTTCCCAGTTCGACGCCCGTCAACCATGGGATAAATTCTATGAAGGCGCCGTTCTGATCAAGCACGCGTGAGTTTCTCCCATACGTGAGGTGACGGTGAACGTACGTAGACACGCATCACAGGAATTCCGAGGGACTGGACGTATTCTGATATGATGAACCATGTCATAATCAACGACCAAAACTTGGGTTATTTCGAATCGTGGCAAACTGACCAGCAAACTCGGCCTTGGTCGCGAGATGACCTGCCTTGCCGCCCTCGGTCGGCATTCCGTATTCCGAGGGTACAAACAACTTCACACCGGCCTCCTTGGCAGCCTCCGCGATGGGCCGTTGTGCGGGCAGCGCACCGAATGCGAGCGCGGAGATGACAACTTCCACCTTGTGTTCCCGGAGGACACGCGTAAGCGCTTGCACGTCCGCGTAATCCACGGTGGCGATCTTGGCTCCATCAAGAAGGGAGCTCTGGGATGAACTGCTCCCTGGGCGTGCAAGCGCGACGACGGACGCTTTGCGGTTTACGAGCGCCTGCAACGATAGTTAGGCCCACTGTCAGGGGCGGTGGAGATGCGACGCGCCTGCACAATGCGGCCACCGATGGTGGGACCGGCGCCTGCGACCGCGAACGAGGTGTAAGGCATAGCTAAGAATAACTCGGAGGGATGTAGGACAGACGACTGGATGTCGTTGCAGACAAAGTAGACACCTTTTGTAGGGCTGGGACACGGTTAATTCTGGATCGTGCAATCAGGTCGTCGCGACACTGTCTCGCGGAGCACGAACTTGAAACCCACCCACCAGTTGCTGACAGAGTCGGAGGATGACAAAAAGCCAACTGGCTGACTGATTCGCATGATCGGTGATGACTAGTCGTATGATTGGCGTGTCTAGCCTGCGAGTGACGTTCTCCAGTAGGCAAAGGATTTCCCACCTGCAAAGTCAATTGCAATGTCCCGGTCCGGAGAAGAAACCACGGAATGATTTGGAGTCTGGGCATACCTGCAGACGGACGTCAAGACTCGCTGAGAGTTACAGTGACGTTCGGTCGACGTTCCGAATTATCGCCCGACGTTTCGTCCCGAGCTGTGAACCGAACGTGTGACCTAATAGCGATCATTTGGACGCTGTACAAAAGTGTTGCCGACGTCCTTGAAGGAAGCGAACAAGGCGCCGTCGATGAGGCCCGTAGCGTCGTTTGCCTGCCTCTCTCTCCTCCTCGCTACCTTAGCGGGGGCAAGGATACCCTCTAGCCGTCGCCCGTTCAACCCTCAACATGTCAACGAATGGAAACTAGAAGCTCGCATGAAAGGGTTGGAGGCTTCTCGTTCCGCCAGTTTGAAGGCTTCGCCTCTAATCGTTCAGGATTCGACGACCGGTTTCGTGCTTGAGCCACAGGACCAGCCCAAGTACCCGGAATTCCCAGAGCAGTTCTTCGAGCAACCTGTTGATCACAGTAACCCGTCCCAAGGAACGTTCAAGCAGCGTTATTGGGTCAATACCCGACACTACATGCCCGGTTCGGGCGGACCCGTCATCGTTTTGGATGGTGGCGAGACGAGCGGAGAGGACAGACTTCCGTTCTTGGATACGGGGATAGTGGAGATCTTGACAAACGCGTTGGGCGGTGTCGGCATCGTCCTCGAACACCGTTACTATGGTATGCGTACTGTCGACACTTGCTGGACGTTGTTCAATTTTCAACAGGAACCTCCATCCCCGTACCCGACTTCAGCACTGACAACTTGAGGTAAGGCTGCACCCGAGTGCACGGATCCGGACATGCTGAGCAGTTTCATGAATACACTAGATGGTTGAACAACGATCAAGCTGCTGCCGACTCTGCTAACTTTATGAGAAACGTAAAGTTCAAGGGCATAGAAGAGGATTTGACGTCTCCTAATACCCCTTGGATCTACTACGGTGTGCGTACACACCAGGCTTGTCATACTTGTGGAGCTGATGAATCGTACCAGGGTTCCTATGCGGGGGCACGGGCGGCACACATGAAGATCTTATACCCTGATATTGTCTTCGGGGCAATCGCCTCCAGCGGTAGGCATTCTGTACACACTGCGAATGTTACTCATATTACAAAAGGTGTAACCCATGCTAGCCTTTCTAATTGGGAGTACTACGAGGTCATTCGGGTGGCTGCCGAATGCGCTGCCCACATCGAGAACACGGTTACCACCGTCGACGCACTCCTCCAATTCCCGTATATCAAAGATGTAGTCAAAGCTTTGTTTGGACTCTATGAACTCGAGCATGATGACGACTTTGCTTCCGTCCTGGAGGTTAGTCGACTACTGCCATCAGTCATAATTATGCACGCTAATGGACTGAAAGAGCCCATTAGATGAATGGCAATCCAAAGTTTGGGACCCAGCAGTGGGAAGCACGAGCTTCGACGAGTTTTGCGAGTCACTGGACAAGCCAATCGGTATTGCTCCCCATGTCCCTGCCTTGCCGATCGGACATGAAAACCGTCTTTTACCATTGTGGGGTGACCAAAAGATCGATTTCTCTGTCTTAAATTACGCCCAGTGGATCAGGGAGGTGAGAGTAGTTCTCTCCCTAGACATGCAACCCAGCTCACAGATCTCAGAACAAAGTGAAGCCGTGTCTTGATTCAAACTCGACT
>JBBPUA010000528.1:0-16335 GCA_038094355.1 Afroboletus lepidellus | reverse complement strand
ATCCCTCTGGCTTCTTATCAGGGTTGCCATTCAGACGTCCCTCGATCATGTTATGTATAAACGATTCATTCTATTCTTCATGTGTCGCATCACAAATGAAATGCTCTCTGCGGACCTTCCCAACGATACCCTCCAGTTCATATCAGCGAAGATCAGTCGACGCTTGAGGAAACTTGGGTCTGCTGCGCCTGAATGGCTGTCGTGTATTGTGCTGCAGACGTGCACTTCCATCAGATCGACCCTGGAGAAGAAGTGGAGACAGGTACAGGCTGTTCAGTGTGCATCTCCTGTCTGGACCCCCCTTCAGCTCGATCTCAAGGGAGATACAGAACTCTCGCTCTCAAATAGTCGAGATTTCCTGCGCAACTGCCTCGACGATGATATCACCAATACTCTCGACACTTCCCTCTGCCCTCAGCACCGCCCCCGAGGTTCTCTCAATGAATTCCTGTCCGTCGATGGCGCCTTCTTTAAGAAGGCATATAGTAGCGAACCGTACGCTACCCTCTACGATGTTGAGCGGGCGGTGGAGCAGGACATCGATGACTGGGTTGATCGGGTAGTAACCTACGACGAAGCTTGCGTCAAACTGGAAGTTTTGGCTTACAAATACTCGTCGAGTGCACTGAAGACGTACGGGGACAATCCGGAGCTGCTTTCCATTATGCTGTTGACTACGCTCGAGCTCTGGGTTGCACTGGATAGGATAGCTATCATGGAAATCCCTATGCTTGCTGACTTTTCGCCCGAGATTCCTACACGTCTCCTGGAGGATCTACTACTCTGCAAGGCTGCGAACCTCTCTCGTCTTGACCGTATTCACCATTACCTGTCCCTTCGGCATTCGCAGTCTCATCGCCACATGCAGTCGCAAAGCCAGTGGTCTGTGTTTTCTTCGACGGTCTCTAAAAATTCGTTTGCCGTCCGTTATTACGAGGAGTCTACACATCTTCAGGACCTCAAGAGCCGGATTGAGGAAGACGCACGGAAAAATATCGATAAGAAAATCGCTGAACTCAACAAAGTAAATGCTCGTCATACCGACCTTAAGCAAAAAGTGATAAGCACACCACATGCTTCTGTTATTACCTCAGATGGCCGGGTATCTCACCCCCGGAAGTGTCGGAGGTGCAAGCTTGAGAGAAAGCTCGAGAAGATGAATATAACTATCTACGAATGGCCATTACCGGCTGGGGACCTGTTGGCCAAGATGGTCGTATTCGAACTGCAGTGCCCTGTGTCCTTCAACATGTGGCGTGCTGCCACACACCATCTCTTGATCGATATTTTTTCGCCACCTCGTGAACCAAAAGACCCTTACATCAAGCTCGATCAATATAGTACACTTCGACCTTACCTCGTTAAGCACCCACGATCACGCGTCTCACTTGGTTCCGACAGCAAACCTTTTGTGGTCACGCATTACAGCAAAGTACCCATCCCAGCCTCACAGAACCAGGTTTGCGTTAACAACGGTCTAAAATTTTACGGCTTTGATACCTATACTCGCGTTCCTATCTCCGAACCATTTGACCACCTCGACATCAAACGGTGTTGTACGCATGTGCTTGAAAGAGGTCCATACAAGAATCTACAAAAATATGTCGACACTACCTCCCACACGTCGAACGAAGTCATGGCTAACCAAGCTGAATGTCTCAGAGACCTTTCCATTCATGAGTATATAGCATTCGGGCACTTGCGCAGTGGCGGTTTGCTCCAGTGGCTCAATATCCTCCGAAATCTTCGAGACCGTGCAGTGACTTTTCGCCATCAGGAAGTTCACTCGCTCATCGCTCAGGCGGCCTCTCAAGTTGGGCCACTTGTTGATGGGGAATGGGTATGGCATCGAGAGTTGCGAGGGTCTTCATTCTGTCATGCACTCATCACAGAGCTCGAAAGCCTTTTACGGGATGTCAAAGCCAACTGGCTGGAAAGCGTAACAATGGATACAATATCGTTTTTACTTCGTCGTCTCCTTGGATCAAGCCCTGATCAAGCTGTCTCACAGAGAGCCCTTGGTCTTCTTCGCGCCATGCGTCTGAGGATGTTCGGCTGGGTAATGGAATTATCAGATCGACTCTCAGGAGCACCTGGAGACGAGGAACTTCGCGCACTTTTACTGGATACTGCTATTATTTGTCGAAGCACATTCGATGTTGGCTCTGCTTGGATGTGGCAGGTCCTTTGTTCCACAGAGGATGCCGAGGTCCTGCTTTTTTCAGCCATCCTGGTCCACGACAACACACCTGGCAGGGTTTCTTCCCTTTCTGCACGTTCGCGGTTACTTCTTGACCGAGACTCTCGTCTCTCTCTTATCCTGGAGAGTACCCTGCACGATCTTATCCAAGCTGATACCAGAAATGGGGGTATCGACCTCGCCATTCGTAAAGTTTGGCCGCTCTACCGTCCTGGTTCGCAATGGAAACCATCACAGGATTCAAATTCACCATGGGTTTCATGTACGACCGCGCCGACAGCGACTCATTGCTCTCAGGTGGTAGCATTCAACTTGCGCAATGGGTCTCTTCTGGTGGATGGACGGCCTCTGGGTAGATTGCCGAGTGCAATTACGCACCACCCGCTATACAGTTATATTTTTGGGAACGTATGTATCATTGTTACGACCACCAAAACACAAAGCTGAATGTTCCTGCAGCAAGTATTTGATGTCGTACCAGCCGATCTCCCAGGAATGGATTACTCGACACGGGATACGATTTCTGGTCATCAGGTGAGTATACTTAGGATGCAAACTATGGTTCCGTGAACTCAGGTTACATGCTCAGGTATATTTTTCCCTTGCAAAAGGCGGACTTGTTATACGAGCCAAACGAACAGCCTCAAATGGCTTTGAAACCATTGAGCTTATCCCTCAAGAAAAGCTGACGGGAGACTTGCCAGCAGTATTGATTGAGGGATACGCTCACTGGTTGAACATTTCCACGCCCGTATTGGAGATACGCCCTCTTGACAAGCTATGGGAGAGTTCGTCCGAGAATTGGTGGCTCGATTGTACATCTGGCCGATATCGCATGCGCAAAGGTCACAGAAACCTTATAGACATCCGAAGCCCGACGTGGTCTATGGTTTCTAGTCTTTTGGAGCCACTTGACTCGCCGGAAAATCTCATAATCACCGTTTCTCCAGTCAACGCAGACGAGCCTCACGCAACCCCACAACTTTCTGTTGATTTGCCACGTTATGGTCTAACATTTTACGTGGACAAGGATGGTGATCTCCAGTCTCGCAACATCCGCGGTATGGTCTACGACAAGAACCAGTCCTCTGGCACCATGTTCGGCTTAGCTAATCAGCTCATACTTCGGCCAAAGTCAAGAATTGGCCTCGTTCCTCGCTGTGTCCTCATTCCTGAAGGTCACGTCTCCTTTCGGATTGACAATCACCATGTCCGTGTCGAGATCGATACTCGTGACCCTAACTTTCAGCGGGTTCATTACCAGACTTATAGGGTCGATACCGACCTGGGTTGCCTCGCAGGAAATGTCAGTTTGACCAACAAGCTGTACTGTGCTTACCTGCATGCTCTGACTAGTGGGTGTGGTACCGATCCGCTGACAGGAAGGTCGGGTGCAGAGGAAGCATTGTCTTTGCTCCGGTCGGGTGATTGTTGGTCGATCATGAAGCTCGCCCCTCGTGAAGCAGAGCTCCTGGGCTTGATCGCATCTTTGTGTCCCTCGCGCACTTGGTACCCCGAGCATCTTCGGTGTATGCAGAAGGTGGAGTGGCTTAGCCTCCCAGTAAACGCTCAGAACCCCGAGCTGTATGTCATTGCCAAAGGGATCAAGGAGCATTGCGAAAGAGTTCTACTGTTTCACGACAATCAACTAGATGACACTCTATTTAAATCATTCCCATCGCGGGACGAGCACCTGCTAAAGCGCGGTGCGCTACGAATTGCGTACCTCTTTCCACCAGAGTTTTCCGGGAAGCCTTGCGGGGCAGGCTTGGACGCTAAATATCTCGGCAGAGATTTTGTGGAGTCTACCTCTGGAGAGCATCGTGCTTGTACCGCAGCGACCGTGGTTTACTGCCAGTCCACTTATGGCATAACCACAAAGTGCGTCAAGAAGATGACCAAGACGTGGATGGCGCAGCCTGTGTCAGGAAGGGCCCCTTTGTCACTACAATATAGCCGCTTGTGGTTGGAACCAAATATTCCCTCAATATGGCTCGGAGCATACAGTCTCCTACGCAAGAAAGACGACGAAAAATGGCTCCAACTACTCTTTTCTCTCCCTGCTATGGCATACGCTTCGCCAAAATTTAGTGAACTTGTCCCGGTACTGGTGGCATTTGCGATAGATCCACAGTTCTGCTCAGTGGAACCCCCACCATATGACTCTTACAATCCTCCTGACGGTTACTCTCCATCCGCATCCACCTTGCATGGTTACGTTTCCAACTGCGCGAGACCCTTCGAGCACAGCCCGGAGAGTACCGAACCCGCGAAATCTGAGGAGAATTTCAAGGCATTGCGAAACCGTCAACACAATATGTATAACAGTAGACGAAACTCGGATGCCAATGCAACCGTCCACCAGTTGCTTAATGCTTGGCCATGCGAGACTCCTCCGGAGTGTTCGCTCAACCCTGAGTTGTACGACGTGGCTAATCTCACGTCCAAAGTTCAAAGCCACTTCTCCAGCTGCTATCGCAATCTCAAACTTGAAGAGTACCTGACTCGCGTGCGGGCGATTCTGAATAACATAAACCATCACGGTCATGTAAAGCCGATTTCCAAGCTTCAGTACCCATCCAAACGCTCACAAGGCATCTGCCCTACTAGTGAGGTCTCCTGGCTACCCACGGTCGACCAGCTATTCGCGAGACCCGCGCCATCATTACCAACAAGTCCAAAATCGCTTCTATATCGTGCCAAAGTCGGGAGTACTTTGTCTTCTGGCTCTTCCCCATTGCGCCAGTTGATCACTGCTGTCGAGGCTAATGCAACAAACCAATTTCAACGTCAATATATCTCAGTTCTTCGTGAAAGCGCTGACAGTCTCTTTGGGAGAGAGACACCTTCCGTGATAGATGGCGCAAAGAGACCAACTCAAGGGAGACTTCTGGCGCACTATCACCAATGCAGAACCATATACATCAGAAGCTTGGACGATCTCAAACCACATTTGGGTCCGACAAGCCAGAGTGAACAAGCCCTCGAGCAATCGGGCCAGTGGCCGCGTCTCACCACAAACGCTCTCTTTCGGTTCCTCGCGTCCAACTCATCGATCGTACTTCCTGTCGATTGGAAGAGGTACATCATAAAGTTGGCGTCCCTCCTCCTTGAGCTTCAGCGGGCTCGACGGCTCCTTCGGCTGCACTTAGACGGTCTTCATGAAGAGTTCTGCAAGGAGTCAGAGAACGAAAGCTGTGACAAACGAGTTGAAGGGCATCCTGACTGGCTGCTTATTCAGGTACGTTTCCTATGATGTCAGTGTAGTGCGACTGTTCGGCTGCTGACGCTATGGTTTACCTTTTCCATTTCAGCTTCAGGGAAACTTTTTGATTCGTGGCGTCCAGGTAGACGTCGCCAACGAGATGGTATCACCATATTCCGGGAAAAACACCGCCATGCAGCTCAATATGGGTGAAGGGAAATCTTCCGTGATCGTCCCCATTTCTGTCGCTGCCCTTGCCGATGGAAATCAGGCAGTCCGCGTCATTGTCCCAAAGGCGTTGACCGCACAAATGTTTCAGCTCCTTGTAGATCGCTTGGGTGGACTTGTCAATAGGCGGATATACTTCATCCCGTTTTCTCGTTCCATCGACCTCGGACGTCAACACATATTCACCCTCCATGAAATCATGCTGGAATGCATGCGCAACCGTGGCATTCTGATCGCTCAGCCAGAACATGTCCTGTCGCTTAAGCTGGTGACAGTAGAAAAGCAGCTGTCCCCGGCGACGGACGACCAAGTGCCAGCGCTGTTGTTGGAGCTACAAAAATGGCTCCATTCTCATTCTCGAGATATCCTAGACGAGAGCGACGAAATCCTTCACGTTCGATTCCAATTGGTATATACCATTGGTCTTCAAAAACATGTGGAAGGTTTTCCCGAACGATGGACAATCACCCAACAAATTCTTGGCCTCGTTCATAAGTGCGCGGCTTCACTTCGGAAGTTGTTCCCCTGGGGAATGGAATGCGAGCGCGGTCCGTCTGGATCGTTCCCCCATCTCCGTATCCTAGAAGCAGACACTGGTAAAAAATTGGTATCACACATAGTGCAAGCCGTAATGAAGGGTGATCTTCCAAGTTTCAACTTTCAACAGCTCCGACCTGACATTTTGGATGCTATTCGAAGCTTCATATCTTGTCAGGACATCGCTCCTGCCACAGTTCAATTGGTGAAGGACTACTCTCAGGACACTCCGCTCTGGGGAGGCCTATTACTACTTCGTGGACTCCTGGCCACCGGCATTCTTCTATTTGCCTTCACGGAACGCCGGTGGAGGGTAGACTATGGCTTGGCCCTGTCGCGCACCATGCTTGCAGTGCCATACAGAGCAAAGGATGTGCCAGCGCAGAGAGCTGAGTTCGGTCACCCAGACGTTGCGATCATCCTCACGTGTTTATCTTATTACTATGGTGGTCTCGATGAGGCCCAACTACGGGCTTCTTTCGAGATTCTGCTCGAGCAAGAAGATCCAGCTTTGGAATACAGCCTCTGGGTTCGGGGACGTTCCGCCGTGTCGGAGGAGTTGCTGAGTTGGAGGGGCATCAATATCAAGTCATCGGACCAATGGCAAAAGCACCTATTCCCGTTATTCTCCAGGAATAAAGCAACAATAGATTTTTACCTTTCGCGAGTCGTATTCCCCAGAGAAGCCAAGGAATTTCCTCTCAAACTGTCTTGCTCGGGGTGGGATTTAGCAGAGAAACGAGAACGTCTGTTGACTGGTGGGTGATTGACGTTATTATGCCGCCGAGTGCTAGCCTAACTTCATTAAAGGATTTTCGGGGACTAACGATGGTCGATATCTGCTGCCTACACACATCACCCAACACGATCCAGACCATCAGCGGGGAACAAATGCGAAGGTTCTCGCTTATCTTCTTCAACCGGAAAATAATCATTACATGTGTACGACCCATAGCAGTGGCGAACGACAAGGCGAGAGGCGAACGACATCTGAGTTTCTTCGTATTTTGGTTGCTCAGAAGCCAGACATTCGTGTCCTGTTGGATGTTGGCGCCCAAATGCTGGATCTTCAGAACCGTGAACTGGCAAAACTGTGGCTAGATTTCAGCACGAACTCGTCCGCGGCAATCTATTTCAACGAGGACGATGAATTGACAGTGCTCACACGAGATGGCGCCACGAAGCTCCTCCTATCGTCGCCTTTCGCACAGCAGCTGGACCAATGCGTTATATATCTTGATGATGCGCACACGCGTGGTACCGACATCAACTTTCCGGGTGGATTCCGCGCAGCTGTTACACTAGGTCCCAAGGTCACCAAAGACCGTTTGACTCAAGGTGCATACTGCCTTTATTACCCGACTCTATGAATTTATAAATCTTACATTTTCTACCACCAGGGTGCATGCGTATGCGCAAGCTTGGTCATGGCCACTCCGTCATGTTCTTCGCGCCTCTCGAGGTTGACAGACGCATTCGCCACGTAGTTCACAAAAGTTCTTCGAATTTCATTAGCTCCACGGATATCTTGCAATGGGCAATATGGGAGACCTGCGACGATATTCAGCAGCGTGCGCCTCATTGGGCACAACAAGGGGTAGACCACGCAACTCGATATGCTGTCTGGACCAGCTTCTGTAGGAATGGTCTTTCCCCTAAAACCTTGTCGAACAAGTGGCTTCAACCAGAAGCAAAGAGGCTGGAGGATCTCTATGGGCCCCGCAATTCGACAAATGCTGCCTTCTTGGCCCTGAGCCCTCCAGACATCCGCAAGCGTTGCCTCGAGCTCGGAGTTCCGTCGTTACACATTGCGGGCATGGATGAAGAACAAGAGCGCGAAGTAGTTCATGAAGCTGAATGTGAACGACAAGTGGAGCGTCCTTCGAAGGCGCAACCAGCATGTCATTCAGTTCATCCGGATGTAGTTGCCTTTGTGAGGACAGGCATCGTTCCTCCGGGTACTGGCACTTTCCGGCCAGTCTTCGAGACTCTCGATGCGACATCCGCGGTGTTCAATGAGGCACACATTTGGAGTTCATCTGTGCTGGCGACAAGGGACTTTGAGATGACTGTCCAATCGCCTGGCAAGGTTGACGACTACTTGCGTCCCGTGATGTGGGTTCTCTCTGGGAAAAGAGCGAATCATGGAGTTCTTGTCCTTTTGAGCCCCTACGAAGCCAACTACTTGTTACCGGATATCAGGTCCCCGTCGAACAACAAGGTCCACCTGCATCTCTATTCACCCAGAGTCACCAAGTCCATGAAGCCATGCGACGACCTTGCCTTGTATAGTATCCCCTCGACCCCAAGTGGCTGGACCCCCTCTCCAAATCTTATGGATCAACTGAACATATTTGCGGGGCAGCTGTACTTCAGACGCTACGAGGTATACATTCGTCTATGTCGCTTCCTTTGCTTGTCCACGAAGGAAGGCCAAGAGGGTATTCAGGTTGGGAATGACAGGTTCATCGCGCCCAAGAATAGGCCAAGGCATTCGCGGGTCGAATACACGTTCCAGACCTCTCCGGTGGATTCATTGAAGGTGTTGATGAGCCTTCGCAGGAAAGGCTTTGGCTTTGCACCGACACACATCGGAACCCTTCTCGATGGACAGTTGCTGCCCAAAGATGATTTCGATGACGGTGATGATGTATGTTCCATTACTTTTACCCCATGATCGAGGAGTGGAACGCCGGAGACCACAAGTGAGATGATATTGGTAGTGCTAAACCGGGACGGGGTTCCTTTCATGCAACTTGGAAGACGCTTTTCGTTAACGTGGACCCTTCACGCCTGTTGTAAATGTTTTTTTATTAGAGATCACTAATATGACTACCACTTTTGCGCTTTGTCCGGGGACGGCCCAAAGTCCGAGATGTTGTACCATGGACATAAGCCTCATGATCTCATGATAGGAACTACTGGTTTTCCCTTCGTTCGGCCAAGCTCACCATGCCAGTTTTTCGGCACCTCGATGTTTTGGTTGATTCATCTCTTGGCGTGAAAGTGATCCGCGTCCGAGTCACGCGGTGTTAGGTGACAAGCTGTGCATCACTGTTCGAAAAGCCTCGATAACGCTGATTCCATTAAAACACTAGTAATATGTATCGTTCCTGACACCAACATTACGCTAATGCGAGCTAACATGCAGGACCATGTCCTAGCATGTTTTGAAGGTCAGTCACTTCGTACACACGAATTCCTCCATCCAGCCACGAGACTATTTAGACTGTCGTCCAGCTTCAAAGGACGATCATTACAGTGCGGAATGGGAAACCTACGCAAGAGCGGACAAGATCACATACCACGTTGCGTTTTCGCGAGATTATCCCAGAGGGACGAAGAAAACATGCGTTCAAGATCTCCTCCGTCAGGAAAGGGAAAGTGCGGTAGGCGTACATGCAACCCCGACAAAGTTCATAGCGACGTGAGACCGGTGGCCAATCAATCTAAGAATCTTGAGCCACTGCGACACAGAGTCAGAAGTCTACATAAGTTAGTAGAAAGCAATCAGTTGCGCACTCCATCCTAACTTTGGCAAATATCGGTTGACAGCTGGGGCCCGAGATAAAGGCACTAAGAGTCGATGAGATGTCACTGCGAGATCCAGCCTTGAAGGAAGGTGGGTGAGGCAAATTCAATTAGGGTAGGCAGAGGGGCACAGGGGGCCGACAGCCTTATAGGTCGATATTGAGCTTAGTCGGCGTGGCATACCCAGACTGCGCAGATCATGCCAGTCATGGACCAGGAGCCTGGGAACGCCAGGCATGCGGCTTTGCTTGCTCGCCCGTCGGGCTCCATTCTCCGAGGATCGGGGCCGGGTCAGAGGCAGGGGAAGAAAGCGGCCTGGGGGAAGGGGTAGTTTCGGGCTGGGCTATCGCTACCCCAACCGCTTTTCCTTCCATGTCCGTCTAGGAACCCGCCAGAGTAGGCCCAACTTGGCAATGTCTACAGCGAGGGCTTCCGAAGTTCGGCGAAGACCAGATAAGCGCGGGTTTATCTCTCACTGGCACATTTCATCATTCCAAAGTTCCCACAGTGGGTGTCAACGCAGCCGTCTTTGTTCAGCAACTAATCTCCAATGACACCATTTGCCAAATTTCCATGTACCTTTGTCGCAGCGTCGGGAGCAAGTGACTGATAGAAGCATCGTTTCGATTCTATTTCCTTGCGGCGCCAACCCACAACAGTCACCATATCTGTGGTAGCTTCGTACCCCGAGTCGCGCCACGTCTTGTTCTCTCGATATAGCGTAGGTCCGTCATCCTGTGCGGCGACGCTATCGGACTCAAATTTGTCGCCACAGATCCGAGTCAGCGGAATATCAATAAAAGGTGGTCCAGCGTCGATTTTTCCCCTCTCTTGCCCCCATCATCGCTTCCCCGATCTATCGTTCATCACTCGAATGTCTCACTCTATTTCTGATCTCAGTACTTTGAAATATATCATTACGCATGTCTTTTGCCCTCTCCAGCTTCCTAATAAGGATGACCATAGTGCTCGCACCGACCATTCTCTGTCTAGCGCAGTAGCATCTGCTGCGCTTCTGTATCGTGGCCAACTCAGCAAAGCCGAGCTGCCTCGGTGGCATAACATTTCCCAAATGCTAGACGATCTTCGGGACAATCTTCAGCTCGAAAACTTGGACAGGTCTCGAATCATGTCGCAACTCGGTTCTATGAACACAGGGGGTATGCTTTCAAGTTCGTGCTGTCTTCAACAGGCTCACAACGTGATGCAGATGTCCTTGTATTTCTGATCCGAGCTCAAAATGCAGCGGTCGTCTTCAGGAAACTACAGGAGGTCACTATATTCGAGTCTTTCGAAGTGTCCCCGAAGGCCGAGGATGTAATGACTGCTGAAGGAAAACTCATATGCTCGTACCCCGGGCCCGCAATCGAGATCCAAAACACTGTGTTCGAGGAGAAGGATTTTCTCTTTGAACTCGCGAACTTCCTTGCTCACATGAATGGTGATCTCCTCGACGCTGCTCCGACCAGCCAAAAGGCACAGACCACCGTCATCGAAACGCGAGACACTGCCAACCCGCGCTACATCACAGAATTGCTTACTGGCATCTTCAGGGGTGTTGGTCGACCTGCTGAAGTCGTCCGTATCACAAAACGCATTGGGGATGATGTTGTTTGGAACAACTCCAAGTTGCCATGGAGACGCTCATCCCTTTGGCTCCTTATTAGAGTTGCCATTCAGACCTCATTGGATCAATCGAGTCCTGGGCATGCTGCCTACAAAAAATTCATCCTATTTTTCATATGCAACCTTGCAAACGAGAAACTCTGTGCGGAGCTTCCTAATGATATGCTCCATTCCATGTCTGCCAAGATCAGCCGCCGCTTGAGGAAGCTCGGACCTTCTGTGCCAGACTGGCTTTCGCATATTGCTTTGCAGACGTGTACCTCCCTCCGATGGACCCTAGAGAGGAGGTGGTCGGAAATACAGACCATTCAATGTGCATCCCAGATCTGGGCCCCCTTTCAGCTCGACCTCGCCCGAGATGCTAAGTTATCGCTTTCGAGAAGTGGTGATTACCTTCGCAATTGTCTTACTGGTCACGCCACCTCTCCTGTCGACACGACCTTTAACCTTAAACATCGTCCTCGAGGCTCTCTCCGCGACTTTCTATCTTCTACTGGAGCTTTCTTCGAGGAGGCATTTCGTACTGAACCACATATTGCCCTCTTCGACGTCGAACAAGCCGTCCAGCATGGAATTGACACGTGGATTGATCAGGTCAAAGAAAACGACAAGGCTTGCGTAGGATTGGAGATCCTGGCAAATAAGTACACTTCTGGCGCGCTGAAAACTTATGCGGGCAATCCAGAGCTCTTATCGGTCATGCTGTTGACCGTGATTGAGCTTTGGATTGCGCTGGACAAGATAGTGACGAGGGAAATCCCGATGCTCGCGGAGTACTCTCCAGAAGTTCCCGTTGCACTTCTGGACTGCTTGCTGCTTTGCAAGTCGGGATCCCTTCGTCGCCTTCGCTGCGCACACCAATATCTCTCCCACCGCCACTCCACTTCCCATAGTGGGTGGTCGGTGTTCGCTCCCTCAATCACCCTAAACAGTTTTGCAATCCGTTTTTACAGAGGGTCTTCTCATCTTCAGCGTCTCAAGCACCGGATCGATGAAGCAGCACAGCACGAGGTTCGTGCAAAGCTCACCGAACTTGCGAAAGCGAATACTCGTCATACGGAGCTTAAGAAGAAAGCTGCCATGGCTGATCACGACTTCGCTATCAGTCATTCTGGCTACGAATACCATGCAAGCTACTGCAACAAGTGTTGTCTTGAACGACAGGCTAGTAGCATGCAGATAAGCGTTCACGAGTGGCCATTACCGGCAAAGCAACTCCATGCTGAGGCTGTCGTGTTCGAACTAGATTGTCCAGTCCCCTTCAACATGTGGCGCAGTGCCACATTACATCTTCTGGTTGATGTCTGTTCACCATCTGTTGAACCAAAATCTCCCTACATCGAGCTCCAGAGTTATGCTGCACTCCAGCCCTACCTTGTTCAGCATTCGAGATCACGTGTTACACTTGCTTCTGACTCGAAGCCTTTCGTTGTTACACATTACAGAAAAACGCCCATCCCCAGCACGCGGGAACTGGTCTGTGTCACCAATGGGTTGACATTTTATGGTTTCGACACCAGTGCTCGTATTGCCGTCTCAGAGACCCTTGGACCATCTGACCTGACGCGGTATTGCACATACCAGCTTCCAAGTGGTCCATATAAAGCATTGGAGAAATATGTTGGCAGTACCTCCCATACGTCAAATGATGTCATGGCAAACCAAATTGACTGCCATAAAGACCTTTCGATCCATGAATTTATAGCGTTTGGACATTTGCGAAGTGGTGGTTTACTTCAATGGTTCAACATCATGCGGGAGCTTCGAGCTCGATCGCTGAGCTTCCGTCGTCACGAAGTACATTTCTTGTTCATCCAGGCAGCTTCTCAAGTTGGACCACTCGATGATATGGGGTGGAAGTGGCACCAGGAACTCCAGCAACCCTTGTTCTGCAGTGCACTTATCGAAGAACTCACGGAACTCGTCCAGGATGTCGAAGGCAACTGGCTGGAAGGGGTGACAATGGACACCATTTCATTTTTACTTCGCCGTCTACTTGCGTCTGGGCCTAATCGAACCATCTCACTCAAGGCACTTGGACTTCTTCATATGGTCCGTGGCAAAGTATTCTCCTGGATAGAAGAACTATCGGCTCGGCTTGCATTGTCATCTGGAGATGAAGACTTTCGTGGATTTTTACGGGATGCGGCTGCAATCTGTCGGAGCACATATGATGTTGAGCCTTCTATAATCTCAGAACTCATTCAGACAGCAGAAGACATTAAGGTTTTACTTTGCTCTGCAATTATGATCCATGACCATACACCGAGCAAAGTTTTTTGCCTCCCCGCACATTCCAAGTTACTCCTTGATAGGGATCGCTGTTTCTCCATGGCTCTCGAGAGCATCATAAACGACGTTATTCAGGCCGATCCCAATGATCAAGGCATCGACCTTGCGGTTCGCTGGGTTTGGCCTGACTACCGTCCTGGTTCAAAGTGGGTCCCCTTGCAGGATCCGAATTCGCGCTGGTTCTCGTGTACAACTGCGCCAACGATGGAACAGAGTTCGCAGGTTGTGCATTTCAATTTGCTCGACGGCTCGCTTTTGGTCGACGGAAAGCCGCTTGGTCGACTGCCGAGCGAGATTTTGCATCATCCACTATACAATTTAATTTTTGGTGATGTATGTCCTACTATGCCGACATGACCAAGACAACGTACTGATGCATGTGGTAGCATGTGCTCGATGTCATACCAGGCGATCTCCCGGGCATGGACTACGCTACAAGGGGTACAGTTTCTAATCACCAGGCATGTCCTCTAGCAAGACATTCCATCACAAGGACTCACCTAATATATGCAGGTGTATTTTTCACTCAGAAGCAATTCGGAACTCGTGATACGTGCAAAACGAAGCCAAGCCACTGGTGATTCCAGCATAATGGAGCTCATCCCTCAAGAGAAGCTCGCCGGTGATCTGCCGGCGGTATTGGTGGAAGGTCATGCTCATTGGCTAAACCTCTCGACGTCTGTGATGGAGATCCGTCCGCTTGACAACCTCTGGGAAGCTTCGTCGGGGAACTGGACCGTCGATTGTGCTCCCGGAAGGTATCGCATGCAGAAAGGTGACCAGTACCTTATAGACATCCGCAGTCGATCCTGGGACATGGTTTCCAATCTCCTTAGGCCCCTCGATACACCACAGAATCTTCTCGTCTGCATATCTCCAATCGACTCCAACAAACCCATGTCATCATCGCTACAACTGAGCGTTACTTTACCCCGCTATGGTCTGTCCTTCTATGTAGACGAGGATGGCGAGCTTCAGTCTCATAGTATGCGTGGCATGGTTTACGACAAGGACCAATCTATAGGAACACTTTTTGGTTTGGTTAACCGGCTCGTGCTTCGGCCTAAGACCAGACTTGATGCAAATATTGTCGAGCTCATTCCTCGTTGCGTCTTCATACCAGAGGGCAAAATCTCATACCAGAAGGATGGTCACCATGTTCGTGTCGAGGTCAAAACTGGTCACGCTGCCCTTGCGAGGGTCATCTACCACACATATAAAGTCGACACTGAGCTCGGTTGTCTCACCGGAAATGTCAGTTTGTCAAACAAGTTGTACTGCGCATATCTCCATGCTTTGACCAGTGGATGTGGCACCGATCCGCTTACTGGAAGGTTGGGTATGGAGGAAGCATTGTCTCTGCTTCGGTCGGGTGGCTGCTGGTCCATTATGAAGCTTGATCCACACGAAGTGGCGCTCCTCGCCTCGATTGCATCCTTATGTCCCGCGCGCACATGGTATCCTGCTCACCTGAGGTGCATGCAGAAAGTAGAGTGGCATAATCTTCCTGTGAACAGCCAACACCACGAATTGTATATCGTCGCCAAAGGGATCATGGAACATTTCAAAAGGGTTCAACTATTCCAGGAGGACCAATCGACTGATTTATTCCAAAGATTTCCAAAGCAAGACAACCATCTCCTCCACCGCAGCGCACGGCGAGCTGCACACCTCTTTACACCGGAATTTTCAGGACGACCTTCTAGCAGGAATCCAGATATCCTGTACTCTGCCAGAGACCTTGTTGGAGCTGCTTCTGGGGAAAAACGTGCCTATACAGCTGCGGTGACAGTACATCATCGCACTGCCCATGCAAAGACCAAGATAGACATTCTACACATGGCGGAATCATGGGCGGGAAGCGTGTCCGGAGACGCCACTTTGTCCCTGCAGTACGACAGTTCATGGTTGGCTCCAGATCTCCCTTTGATTTGGCTCAAGGCATACAACCTCCTGCGAAGAAGTGATGAGGGAAAATGGTTTCAGTTACTTTTCTCGCTGCCTGCAATGGCGTATTCCTCGTCGAACCTTAGCGACTTGGTCCCCGTACTTGTGGCATTTGCGTCAAATCCCCGCTTCCTGTCGGAGAAGCCACCACACTATCATTCCTACAGCCTTGCCGAACGCTATTGTCCTGCCCAGTCCACTCTGCGTGAATATGTTTCCGAATGTGCCGTCCACTTTGAACACACACCCGAAAGTAAAGTTCCTGCACAGACAGGCGAAAATGCGAAGAAGCTCCGAAAGCGTCGACTCAAAATGTATCATGACAGATGCGAATCGGACACGAATGCAGCGGTGACCCGGTTGTTGAGCGCTTGGCCGTGTGAGATTCCTCCGAGTCCCCCATGCTCTCTCAACCCCCAGTTATACGACGTACCAAATTTTACGTCCAAAGCGAAGAGGCACTTTTCCAGCCGTTTTCACAATCTTAAACTCAAAGAGCATTTTATTCGTGTTCA
Organism: Afroboletus lepidellus; assembly: GCA_038094355.1. Taxonomy (NCBI): domain Eukaryota; kingdom Fungi; phylum Basidiomycota; class Agaricomycetes; order Boletales; family Boletaceae; genus Afroboletus; species Afroboletus lepidellus. The sequence goes on along the minus strand of JBBPUA010000528.1, from coordinate 254 downwards.
AGAAATTCTGAACGATGTATATTCTCGTGCTTCTCCAGTCCCAGTCCTCCAATATTCATTCCAACCTTCACAAAGCATATTCCCACGTACATCCTGGACGCTCGCAGTGGATGCGCTATTCGCACGGAGACCCGCACCGCGGTTGCAGGCGTACGGTGGATTGGCTCCATACACAGACGGTGATACCTCGTCCTCTACATCCGATACATTGCACCAACTCCTTACTACGGTTGAAGCGACAGCACCTAATCCAT
>JBBPUA010000527.1:0-16339 GCA_038094355.1 Afroboletus lepidellus | reverse complement strand
TTCGTAATCACGGATATGGCACTTCCGAGTCTTATATGGCTGTCTTCTACGACCCCGATGACACGGAAACATTCGTAGTCGAAACAGAAGACGTTCTGGAGTTCGTAGACGCAGCATCTCAGGTGATTGCCTCAAACGTAATCCAGGGGGTAGGTACTCCAGTGATCATCTGCTTGGTAGTTATCCGCTTATGCGAAAAACCCCCAGTGGGAACTAGAAGTGGGAAAGTGATATCAAACTGTAGCTACTACGCAAAACGGACTATGGCGATATCTCATTGATGACATCATTGAGATTGTAGGGTTTGACCCTCAGAACGGCTCGCCTGTTTTCAAGTATTCTGGCAGAAAAGCGTACGTCTTACTGTATATCCGATTGTAGTCCCTACAGTGACCCGCTGACTTCAATATAGTTCGGAGATCCGACTATATCAGGCTATCTTATCGGACACCCAACTCGTCGCAGCCATTCAGTCAATCAATTCGGAAGAATTTATTCAAGTGTCCGACTTTACGACAATCCTAGATAGGCGCAAGGTGCCACAGACGATTGGCTTCTTCATCGAACTAGCAGCGCCGCTCGGTATGTTCAGGCAGTCTACAAAGGAAAAACTTGCAACAACTCATCGACGTACATGTATACTGCAGGATCCAATGCCCATATGGTATCTCAGCGGCTTTTCGACGCGCTGGCAGCTACAAATGACGAGTGTGGAAAGCCAATGCAAAGTGGGGTGGCAAGCCTACCAACGATTCGAATTGTAGAGCCTGGGACGTTCACGGCATACCGTCGATGGAAGGGCGGAAAGATGAAGATTGGCTTAGGCCAGGTCAAGGTCCCTGTTGTTTTGTTACACGATGAGTCCCATAAATGGATATCGGAAAGGGTAGCGCAAGAACTTTGACGCCTATACTGGATGTAGGCTTTGGGGACGATCGGTACTTTGAGCCCTGTCAAGTAGCACGGTCCTGTCGATCACTCGAACTGAAAGCACTTTCAATACCAGGCACCAAAAAAATCCAAATGTGGACACACGAGGGCAAGGAACTTCAGGTTCTTGATCCGTCAATTTAGTTCCCAATTATCGCACCCAAAGTTCAGGACCGTCTTGTTGCTGTCATCTTGCGCCCCTCATTCAGTCTCAAGACACAACAACCCAAACAATGTCCGAACTGCGGTCGAGCACGGTAGCATGGTGTTTATCACCTAGAAAGCCAAGTTATGCACCGTATTGTTCCGCGAGAGGCACGTCTCACACGCACGTTTACCAGCCACATGGTGGGCGTACTGGTTTGTTGGACCAAATGGAGATGTGGCGTTACAAGTACCAAGCTCAACAAATCGAGTGAACCAATGGCGTCGCTTCTGGAAATAGTTTTACGTATGAAGAGAACGAGGTAAATGCGTTGATCCTGTAGCCACTGCACAGAATAAAAAAATCTGGCGGCACTGTCAGCGTCAGCCCGGGTGTGGGGTGACTTGGTTGGGCGAACGAGTCGTACCTAGGCGCATGCTATTCATCTTGAGGTGTATGCACTTTACCATTTTCACTGCTAACTCAAACACAGAAACTTTCCAGCACCCAGAAAGGGAGCCTTGGATACTCCCCTGTGGCTTCTCGCAAGCACTGGATCCGTCGCCGATGCCGCTGCTCGCAAGTTGCCGTCTACCACGTACTTGATGTCCATGAGTCACAATCCTCATGCAGACGCCATCATTGGGATGCTGGGTGTAAGTCATCCATCACGACGAGGTGGATGCTCGGGTCCATGTGGTTCTTGATAATCTAGATGAGCTTGTCAATTATTTCAAGCAAGCGATCCATATCTCACCGTTGACACCATCTAAATATGATAGCCCGTGAAATAGTTCTGATGGGCTGACCCCCAATCCCTATTCCGAGGTTCTATGTCCAGGACAATGTTACCATGGAAGCCGTTCGCTGTAGAATCAAAAACCGCGCCGCCGACCGTACACGCGGCCCTGGAGACACTGCTATTTCGACTCCGTTCGAGAAGGAGCATTGGTCATTTCGGATAGAATTCCGGCGGCTCGCCGGAGGGCATAACGGGACAAATTCAACTTTGGCGGAATACCGGTAAGCCCTCGCTGTCTCAGCTTACGGAGCCACTGTACACATCTTACGTCGTAGTCACCTGGAAAGTGAGTTGGGCAGCGATTTCTGATCGGAACAACCACAATTCTTTCTTTTTTTTTCCTTAGAAAGCAATTTTAGAATTTGCCCTGGCCCATCGAGAAGACAGTTCCAAACGCCACAGACCCGGCAAAACATAACATAGCAGCGCCGGATTTTCCGTCCCTTTTTTCGAGTTCATTGACGTTCGTAAGGGAACAATGAACAGTATATATGGACCATGTGCCACGGAGCTGGGGCCTGATGCTGTACAAAGTAAACCAGTCAGTGAGAACTGGTTCGAACGAATCCTGGGACCAGCTGTCAATCCATGTCGTGCCTGGCGGCACCCGCAAGACTATTCTCGGTTATAGTATACCGTGGGTGCCCGGGAGATTCACGCGTTCAGATGCGCAACCTGCGGAAATGCATTCGCCCAGACTTGCTAGCGTGCAAATAATGTTCGAAATGAGGCACCCACGACAGTCACATACTCAAGCAGTTTCCGAGTCGGGTTGATCGCTCGAAGAGTAGGCATTCGGACCCGAGCAAGCCGATCACAGCTATGTAATTGAATCTCTATATGGATGCTGGAAGTTGGCCGTTTGCAGAGAGTAGAAGTCAGCGCTGATGGGTCCACCAGGTCTGCGCCCGCTGGCCTGGACTCCTGTGAACAACACCGAACTTACGTCATGTCTCGCCCCATTGATGATCATGAGCAATTCCCGCTGAACTCTACTGTAGATGGGCGGTCTTGGCTAGAAGCATGTGAGACATTCAAAGTCTTCTGGTGGAAAGGTGGGATGATGATCAACTAAACTATGCCGTCAGACGGAGTTGGCGCGGTGCGGTGCTGAGAGGAGAGGCGGCGAACCCACTAGTAGTACCCAGTGTCTGGACATGGACAGACTTCCAACTTGTGGAGCCTCGCCACTCAAACTCCTACGATATTGTATACGATTATTGCGACTGCTGACATATCAAGCACTCTTTCTGGCCCTCGAACATCATCTGCCTGAATGTATGTATGAGGAAAAGCGTGCTGACAGATGGGCTTAGATGAATCAATTGCCGAGTGACGTCACATATGGCTGGGAAAACTTATAATCAATCCGGCTTCGGCGGTATCGAGGTCTTGGGTAGAAAACCATGTTGCACTCTAGTCAATCGACGTGTATTGCAACGACGTCGCGCTGTTTGGCCTCTACATGAAGCTTGACACTACGTACCGTGTACATCATGCATAAGTCCTACAACCCTCAGCACGCAGGAACTAAGAACTGTTCCGCTTGACATGATGTCTGTCATATCTGTGACACCATCTGTGAGATAAACAAAACACGAGGCAGATCATATTCTCATTCATGGGCAAAAGTGAAACGAGTTTCCGACTGTCGGATGTGGGGCGCACCTTCGCTAATCAGAAATATTCAGTCTCATACAGCAAGCGGTGCGGTGCTTGGAGTAACCAAAATCGGCAAGTTGAGTAGTCCAACTTGAATTTGAGCTAGACACTCAGGCAAACCTACCTCTGGTGGAATGCACGACGAGCTCGAAACCCGCTGGTTCAGCAGGGTCGGCTTAGGAACATATGTTGCGCGCCACAGGCACTGTGACAAGATCCAGCAACTCCGCAAGCCGGACGACATATGACGGGGAACCTGGGTGGTGTGCGATGACGGCGGCACCAATAAGCACGGGAACTGGTTCGATCATTCCGCTGCATCTACCGCACGTCTGCTCTCATCACCCTGATCACTTACCGCTTCATAGTAAAAGACGGTGGTACATGTCAGTGTTCAATCTTTCGGCTGCACCGACTTGAGGCATCCCAACACCGGATGACTGGGCCCCTAGAAACGGGGTGGTGGAGTTCGCAACCGAGTTGGCCAACGAGCTATGTCAGACAAGCGATGTCGAATTCATCTTCTCTACCAGGTACGCCGAAGGTTTGGGCAGGTACACCTAAGCTGTGGCACACCTAGTCGGAGGAAACCTCTAACAGGTAACATAGAAAGTAGGCGCCCCTGATAGAGGATACCTGATAACGGAAGGGCCCCACCATCCGTCGAGTGGCCGGACACACCAATGATGATCCTGTGGCACTAACAGTGAGATGAGACAGTCCAAGAAAGGAAACAGGCCGCACTGGCGACGGCAAGACAAGGTTGAAGTTCCGAAACCAATGGTCCAGGAACAGCGATCGGATGGGTCAGTGAAGGACGCGGGTGTGCATACGCCAAACGAGGTTGCCATCGAGTTTCGTTCTAGGGTGAAAGTAAAATTAGGAATGAGTTACACACCTGAAAATTTCGAAGGCCAACATGATGTCAAAATGTGACACGAGGCGGTTATTAGCCGAGGAGTGAACGAATCTCCGGCGCGGAGGCAAACAAGGAAAATGTGGCGGAGGTCATGTGACTGGTAAACTGCCAGATCGGGTTGCCAAATGTACTGCTTCGTTGTGTCAATGGCTAGTTTCAAGTGATGGCGGCGGTCCGTGTAAACATGACGCGTCGGACCATCTGCCAGCTTCCCATCCGGTCCATACCGGATCCAATGGGTGTGGAAACCTTGTCTGCCTGCGGACTATTATGCTTCTATTGCCTACGCGTGCCGTCCTTCGATAGACGCCTTACATCTTATCAGGACCCTGAAATTACCGTGTACGTGTCTCATTCCCTATAAATCCACCCTACCCAACACTTCGCCTCGTGTTGCCCCGCTGATACGCTCCTTGTCCCCTCCCCGCCAACTGTGATACCTCCCTCTTACCATGCCTGCTGAGAGATCACGACAATCGAAGTGTGATCATATCGATGGTTCGTCCCAACATTCCACTCTCTATCACCCTACGTCGCTGGTCATTGGCAGTGACTCATGCTTCATAGGCGCCCACCTAACTTGGGCCGTTCCCGTCGAACCAACTTCTCCCCAGAGCATTGCCTTTGCCCCTAATGTTACCCCCGTGACTTTCAATGACCCTCCTGGTACCGATGCGAGCTTCGAGCCCATCTTATTCCCATCGTCCGGTCCCGAATGCTCCGCGCGCCGTCCGACGCACAGCAAGAAGCGGGGGGAGGATCACATCCCCAGGCCGCCCAACGCCTTTATCTTATTCCGATCGTCCTTCATCAAAAGCCAACACGTCTCCACCGAGGTTGAAACCAATCACAGCACGCTGTCAAAGATCATTGGCCTCACATGGCAGAATATGCCCCACGACGAACGGCAGGTTTGGCACTCCAAAGCGAAGAAGGCACTCGAGGAACATAGAAAGAAATGGCCGCAGTACGCTTTCCGACCATCTCATGCCAAGGCTAAGGGGGGGACGGAGAAGCGAAAAGTTCGGGAGGTAGAGCCAAAGGATATGAGGCGGTGCGCCAAGATCGCAGAGTTATTGGTCGAGGGCAAAAAGGGAGCAGAGCTAGACGCTGCCATCCAGGAGTTCGACCGCACACATGTTCCCGAAGTTGTCACGAGATTCGAGACCCCCATCACTGCCTGTTCTTACCGCAGATCGTCCTCAGCACCTATCGATGATTCCCATTCCAAGAAAACGACCTGCTCGCCTCCCCTCCGCCGCACACGTTCCATCAGCACCCAACCGCAGGCGACACCTGTTGACGCGCCAAAGGCTCCAGCACCGCTGGCAGCCTCGCATAGCTGTCCTGATCTCTCGGGTACACATTCGTTTGTTGCCTCCCCCGAATACCTGTTCTCCTCAAGATCACAGCCCTCGTTCGTAAGTTGTATGTGGCCTTTCAGGTTCGTTACACTGACTGTCAAACTTAGGATCTCGACCCTTTCGCGTTCGACTCTGCATTCGGGGATTCGATATTGCCAGCAAGTGCCGACCTTGGCAGCTACCCCGATACGACGAACGGTCGGGTTCAGACCCCTACGTTGTGCCTCGATCTTACATATGGAGATTGGACGCCTGTCTCATCCCCGTTCTCCAGTTTGCCCGCGACCCCACAAACGTTGTCACCCTCCCCCATCCTTGAATGCGCGTTGGACTCGGAGGATCCCTTCGCACTAAGTCCATTCTCTGCCGCACCAGAGCCGCTTCCGCCTTACTCTCAACAGTACCCAGCTGGACTGCACACTTTCCCCCATGAAAATCTACTAGCCGACTCCGTGTTTGCGCAACCCGATTTCGCCGCTTTTTCGAAAGACCCGTTTTCCTTCGGTTGCTCGGAGAAACCGGCGCAGGCCGTGGGTACCGACTCATCCATGTCCGCCTTCTTGTCCTCCCTGTCCGCATATTGATCGCTCATCATTCACATCACGCCGCTTCCGTGTTCATCCGAACAATCGCTCCCTGGCACTTTCTCGTAAATTTTTGTTCGTTCGCAACCTGGACGTGCGACCTCTCATCATGTTAACTTGTATTTTTACTTTTCAACTCACGGAATTCCCAGCTGTACAAGTGTAACATACCCATCTCTCATCTCTTCGTGGTTTAACAGGCCAGAGCCTTCCCGTGATACGCTCCTCTTCGTTCATTGATTCAATACACTGATACCTCTGTTTTGGTTGTATATAGTTATCACTATCTAGTTCATTCTGTAGATGACGCCGCAACTGGCATTTTTTTTACTTATGGTGTAAGTAGGTGAAGCCAAATGGGAAGATCGCTTTTTAGAGTTATCCGGAATGTCCGTGCTTACGCCGCACAGGTCACACGAGGTGGGTTCAACTTTCATCACGAAGACCGCCCAATCTATACATAACTACTCGCCTTACGCAATCGGAAAATGTCGCTCCCGTAGGTCGACTGATGTGGCAGGTCAGGAATGGAGGAAAGCCATCCTGGATTATCGGGAGCAGTGACACACGTGTGACCAGATCTCAAATTTCGAGCAGCGTCCGGCAACGTCCCATGTGCTGCATTCATCAGAGATAAGTAAATAATTTTATATAATAATTTCTTAAAACTGCCAAGGAGCATCTGATTCAGCAGTTGCGGCGATGAGGTGGAAAGAGAAAAAAACGTCAGCGAAACGTGATCAAGCTTCTGTCATCGCCGACCGCCGTTGTAAATTACAGCGGTTGAGAGGGAACAGAGACTCCCATCGGATCTGTCTCGGGCTTGCTATGATGTTTGGGCCTGGTGTATTTGCCGAGGGGTGGCGTAAACGAGAAGGGGTGATGCGCTTGCTCAGAAGAGGGTGCGATAGCTTGCCAAGTTGGCAGTTTTGTAGAGGAACGGGGGTCGTGATCGTCGGGAGCCAGAGACCAGGCTCTGACAGATCCTGGGATCCATGGCTGAACAGGCTGCGCGGGGTTGATTGCTCCAAAAAACGAGCGAACGGCGCATATGCGCGCATAAGATGATAGATCGACCCTCTGCGCCGAGGGGATTGGAAAATAATGACGCCCTGTAGGGATACATGACAGAAGGCTGGGCGGGTCCCGTGATGATGACCTTTGCTCTGACAACACCTCGTGCGTCAGTTAATCACGCTACGGGAAACTTTATGTAACAGATTCCTTGGGGGTCGGCCTTCTCGATGGGAGCCGCAGCATCAGAACGCCGATCTGGGAGGAGTTGAGATAGCAAGGTTTCTCGGGGATGGTGTCCTTGTCGTTCCCTTCACTAGTAATAGTTCGCGTTGACAAGTGTAGAGTAGTGTGGAGCTTGGGAGGTAGACAGTGCCTGCTGATGCAGGTCAGTACTCGCCACCGCCCGTCATATGGGTCCACGTGTTCACTCACATGAATTCTTGGGCCTTTCTTTATCCACTGGTTTGGAGGTCGTACCAACTGGAGGAAAGCAAGAAACAGATCAGCCTTGACAACTTCGCCTTCCTTTCCGTTATGTATGAAGTACGCGTAAAGTTTGTCAGTGGCAGTATCAAGAAACATCCGAATTAACAAGACTGACTGACCGCCGAGCACGGCACCGCGAGAGGTAATCATAACGCTGAATGTATTCAGAGGTACTAGTACCTCCCGAGATTCCAGAGCATTATAACCTTTCAGTGAGGGCCCTCTGCGTCACTCATGGTTCAAGCTGGTGGCGCTCGGAGGCTTTGTCTTTGTTTACATACACGTTCGGTAAACGCCTTGGTCCTGCCGATCAGCGACGTCCTCGGCCAGCACTAGTTCATGCTTGTGATAGTAACTGACACGGCAGGAACTCAATCAGCTTCCGTGCTCAAAACAGTGCACTGCAACCTGTCGGGCTTTTTTTGGCCCACTCCACATATCCATCTCCTAGGATCACATGCAGCGGAAACGACCATGCCATGCCACGATCTAAAAGTAGTCATCAGGGTTATCGTTCTTTCGCCCTCCGTGTTGTTTGTCGCTGAACGTATGGACGTCTAGGCCCGCTGTGCTCTCCGCAGGGTGAGTTGGAGGCCTCGCTCCGATCGATGTGTATATATTCTGCTCGAAATGTCACTGCATAGCCTCTCAAGATAAGTCATTCAGCGTACCGAATGTGTGTCCGAATCAGTTCATCCAAACAAATACCAAGCAAAAGTCGGTGACCGTGATCCACCACAACTACATCAGATGGTAATGATTTGGCACCTCCCCGCCAGAGATAGCTTTTCCTGCGAGGCTGGCCCATGATTGCATGGTCTCCGAGTGGAGGATGTTTTACCGTCTAGGAATCACCGGATACTTATCCGTTCAGAAAGCCATTAGATGGAATTGGATCGAAATGCCATAACATGCACGCTGGAGAAGCATGTTGGGTGTCGCATGGCCGTAGCCTCACACGCCACTCCTTCATTTTCTCTTAGCCTCCAGCCTCCATGTTCATACCTCACCGTCAAAGTATCGAACCATGACCGCTACGTGTTTAGCAGGACCACCAGTGCACTTTGTTGCGTGCCTTGGCCCGCTCATTTTGATCGCGGAGGCAGATGGTTATATCGGATTTAAATCGCTATTGCAAGTAGAACATCTCCACCACTGGGAGCCTGTCACCTTCGACAGAGCTACTTGATATCACCAAGCTCCCACTGCGGGAGTCCACTCAAAGAATTTAGCGGGGCGCGGGACAGCGTTTCATTGTTGGCGCTCCTCGCCAGACGGAACATTATGATGATCTGGGGGTCACTCGTACATTCGGATTCGGAAGGCCGCTCGGTGTCCGATTGCCTTTTACGGTTTGCCCAGGGCAGTAAACTCTCACCGAGTCACCTGCTTGAAAGTGAGCCCATCCCCGCTGATCAACGCCAGTGACTTAGTGCTGGTCGCCCCAGTGACTAGTCACATTCGGAGGCGCTCTCCTGTCACTTGGAGCCTGCCCGGGCTGCCATCGGGATACCTGCCATCGTATAGCCAAACACAGCAAGTTGATACGACTCGTTCCGATAAAACCACGACTACTCTTTACTCTTCCGCCGACTAACGCTTCACCATGGCGAACGCCTGGGGAAATTGGGAGGACGTGCCCCCACCGCTTGTGGACGCAAATGGTATGAGCTCTCATACACCGCGCGATATTCCGCCGCCTCTAGGTGCAGCTATTATGCCTAGTGGCCCACCGCCCTCCACAACACCCACGAGTATGCCGCAGTACCCCTGGGGTACACCATTCCCAAAGTGCGCCTCGAGTCCATTCCAGATCTACTCAGTTTACTCATACACATGTCACAGCTACACTTTCCCCACCCCACCCGATCCGTATGCCATGTGGCGGCAGTGGTACGACCCCATGGCTTATCCACAGCAATCGGGCCCGAGTCCGTACATCCCACGTCAGCCTCTGCGCCCTGAGGCGCAATCGCGCGACCCTCAGCGAAGACGTCCACTCCCTAGTACTCACAAGAAATCGAGCTCTCTTCCTTTACATTTACCATGGCCTTCGCAGGGAGACCTCTCTCCCTTGGATCTCCCATCAAAGATGCCGGATGTCCATTTATTCACCCCGCGCGCTTTTGATATGCATACCCCTTCGTCATCCTTTTCGCGATCGACCTCTTCAGGCTCCTCTGTCCCGTCTGAACTGTACCACGAACGTCCCCAGCAGTGGAGGCACGATTTCAGATTTAAATCGGGCTTTGCGTCCATGTTCCGCAGCAAGTCGAGCAGTGCACGGGTTTTGGACGGTCGGTTGGCGTCTTTTTCAGGAATATCCCATGTTGTTCATCACGCTTTGTAGATGTTATCGACAGCGCCAAGTTGGAGCTCCACCCCTATCTTCAATACAGCAAGTCTCGTCCAATAGCGATATACGATTTACGGCGCGAACCATTGACGCTCATGTTCCGTGGGTTGGAGCGCATTCCATGCGTGGATGATATGGATCATGCTATCACACATCCACGTACCCACTACATGCGAATCTATCACCCCCGTTTACCTTGGTTCATCGACATCCAAACGAATGGCGCCCCATATATCTCCCTCGCGGACTTCTTCCAGCAGCTGTTCGCTGCGCTAAGCAAGCCCATATCCAAGTACGACTTTTACAACAATGAATTGGACGAGGAAGACCGAGAAATTCTCACTCGTACATACCTCGCGCGTTGCCGCACTCAAGACGAGAGGAAGGAAGGTGTGAAGCGGATAGATTTCCTTCGCGGAAAGTTTGAATGGATGGGATTAATCCCAGGCAAGAATGGGATGTGGCGCTTGAAAACAGGGGGTTAAATGGTTTCGATGCGTATGCCATCTCTATTCTCATCTGAATTATCTGGCACTTTGATTCTCCTCCCATCTTCCAAGAGATCGGTCACGGCACCGCGATCCGCCTCGATGAACACGGTTTTATGCAACGACTTTCGACAAAGTCCTCCATGAAGGCATTGTATCCGAATTAAGATTTTATGACAAATATAGTGTAGTAAGATAGTTAGCTTGGTCATCTATGCATCAGCGATATGAGACGTCAGGCGTGCACCAACCCGGCCACTTTCCGTCAGCAACAAACCCACATAGTCTCGGGACGTCCTCCATCCACAGATGAACCACAGGGACCTGGACCGTATCCGAGATACTGCGAGCGACGAATATCTTGGACCTTCGATCCAGCATAAACTCGCTCGCCACGTCCCCGCCGATCCTCAACTCTCGTAACCGAGGCATCTTGTCTACCGCGGCGTCCAACGCCCTCTCCGTGCGTCCGATGATGAGATTGCCCCACTGTCGAAACGGCGGGAGAGCGACGTCTTGTATCGTCAAGAACGCCACGTTCTGAGATATGGCGAGCAGAAACGCCAAGAGACCCGTGTTGGTGACGCCCTCGATCCTATCCAACACCACCCGCTCGAGCGTCTTGACAGACGACGCGCACAGATGCGCGAGGTCCTTGTCCCCCATGTGGGACCGACCGATCGTGAGTTGCGTCAGCGCGCACATGGGGGGGCGCAGCGCAAATCGCCAGATGCCGAGGATCCCGGGGTGGAGATGGTGTATTCTGAGGGATCGGAGCGCCGGCCATCTCGTCAGGCAACGTGCCAGCTGAACGACGCTAAGTAAGCGCGGCTCGCCATTGATCCGACGATGCGTGAGACACCCTCCGATCCAGTTTTCCTCCACTTGCCCGATGGAAAGCGTGCGCAAGTCGCGAAATTCATGGAGGACCGCGAATAGTGCATCTGCCTGAGAAGGATCTAGGTGGACTAGATGTAGGCGCTGCACGCTCTTGGTGGTACGAAGGATCGCGATCAACGCTTCCATGAAGCGAGCTGGGTTCCTGTGGGAAGGTGGGATAAAAACCTCTTTCCAGTCGTCCCTTTTCCCGACGTTGTTCGTGGTGAAGTGGCGGAAGCCATGGCCAAGGATAGGTTGGTCACTTAGAGCCTTTGCCAATGCGTATACGTCCAGGAGGTGTCTTGACTGGCCCGACTCGCCGTCCTCCGAGAAGCTCAGATTGGAGTGGAGGACATCCATTGCGCAAGACCATGCACGGCATACCTGCGCAAATGACAGTAGATCGTTATGCCAGCTATTACAAAACTCGTCGTCTTCAAATGTTTTAATAAGAAGTTCCGTAGGAAGACATCCATTGGTGATTTTCCGACGAGAAAAACTGGGCGGAAGAATGCGTACAACGCGTGTCGTGATGTGCTGGATGCGAGAAGCGGGGTGAATTGGCACGGATTGTTGTTCGAGAGCTCCCGATATGATCGGGGTGCATAACATGGTCGAATGAGTAAAGGACAGTGCCAGAGACAAGGTATCTGAGGTTAACTGGAGTTCGCGTTCGAGTAAAATATTCGTAGCGTTGCGGCGAATCTCCTGTGTACTTCCCGGGGAACGAAGGATAAGAATACCAATGGCACATGACGTGGTAGACGATGTATGACCGACTGCGACTTCAAACGCAACCGTCAGGGTTGGGAGAGTAAAGGCGTTGGGAGGTGCATCTTGAACTTGACCTTGGAACGAGTGGACCACTGGTCCCAATTGCTGTACGTCCTGGGCAACGTAAAGAATGAATTTAAGCTAGCAAGGTGGGAACTACCAAGGCCTGACGCACCCAAACGTTGCTAAACCGAGTATCTCGTGGAGACCCGTTGCTGTGGTAGACAAGGATACGTGCAGTAGAGAAAAGGTGCCTCGATTCTCCGTCGAACACTACAAGGAGCGTTGTTTGTCTGGGCTGCCAGACAGGCACGTGGAGACGCTTTGGTCCGTCCCAGTGGTATTCGTAAAGTGAGTAGTCTGGAAAAACAGAAAACGACGCTGACTGCTTGGTCTTGTCTAATGATGGTTTCATGTAGGAGCATCGTAATACCTGCAGGGACCCACAAGCGTTGAAAAGATTTAGACGGCGTACTCGGAGTTCGTATAAATTGAATATATTACATACGGTAGTCTTGGACGAGGGCGTCGCTGGCTCACTCCCCCAGCCGTGATCGATTAACAAACCTAGAAGCGAATCTAAAGCGAAGCAGTCGTGGCAGTCAACTGCTGATGCTGACCTGGTTCTTGGCTTGCCTGTGGAATAGACACCCACGCATAAAGTCAACTCAGGAAAGGCTACTGGTCTAGGCCTGTCCAGGCCTGCCAGTGGTTCGCGAAATTTTAGGCTAGCCGTGTCCTCGCTTTGTTAATGGCAGCTACGCTACTTATGTAAGTCAGTCGTGGCATCAAAAGTCTAAGCTGATGGCCCTCCGGGCCATGGTGCCATTAATCAAGTTGCATTGGCAGGATCGCACGTACCATCATGGTCCATTCATGATTTGTTTCGTGGAACCATACATGGTGATCATTACCGTCCATGTCACTGGCACAAGCGTAACTTGAAGTCATCACTACATATACATACTGTATATACAATGTTACTCCGTACGTTTCCAAACATGAGTCCACATAAATATGCAGTGATTATATCTCATAAGACAACCTATTCATCCGAATCCTCGCACGCTACTCGGTATCGTTTACCGAGTTTCCTAGTGGAAGGAGTGCTTTCCTCCAACTCTGAACTATCGGACAGAATCATTGCGTTTGTTCGCCTACGCTTGCGGAAGCGCCTTGCAGAGGGCCTCGTCTCGACACTTGAGCTTGTTGGCCCTTCAGAGTTTTCAGAGTCCTTTGCACCCTTATCGCTCTTGTTAGCATCATTAACTTCATCGTCTTCACCATCGACTTCCATAGCTTCGTCATCACTTTCCGTCTCGTACTGTAGGTCTTCGCTATCAGATTGGATGAAACCGTCCCTGTCATATTCGTCTTCATCTGCCGAACCCAACGAGTCATCCCACGGTCCAATCGCCTCGCCCACTGGATTCTGAATGTCAGGCCTTTTTCTTCGCCGACGAGGGGCGCTACGCTCTGGATGTGCCAGTCGCCATACATCAAGGCGTTCAACTAGGTCTTTTAGACGATAAAGCTAAACGAACAAAAAGGATAATGATATGTGCGTATTGAAGGGAAGGACTTGCATACCTTTCCACATTCTTGCATTTGGGAGAAACACCAATAGATGTAACCTCTACGTTCGCATACTTGGTCTAATCTGTGACCTCGGTATTTCCCGAACCAAAATGACTCGGACCCAGGAGAGCGTGACTTATAGATATCGTCCAGCATGCGTTTGTTAGCATCGTATAACGCGTCATACTAAATGGAAACGTGTTTGGCGTCAACTTGTAGGGCAGGGACTCGGACGACAATGGAATGACATACCCAACCCTTGTAGCCATTCGAGGGACGCAAGGCCCACCATACTATATCTTGTGGGATATTCTTGATCGGCACACCTATGTAGTTGTTATTATTCCCCTGAGGGAAAGGGAAGTCGCCAGGTTTCCGTGTCCTGGCGAGATGCTCCTCGTATCGATCGTTTGCACGCTTGAAGAACGCGTACTAAGTAGATTCATGACATTTGAACGCTTCGCTCGAAAAAGAATACGTGACGGAGGACGTACCCATGATGCAGAGGACCGGTCATGGTGAACTGCCCAGTTTCTGAGGCCATCCCCAATTTCGTCCAATCTTTTCCCTTCCGCAGACTTGAAGGGTACCGGATATTCTCCAGGAGGTCGTGTGTTCAGCCAATCTTCATACTTGTTGTTCGCTTCTACCATGTCATTATACTGTTCCAGATAGTGTGATATAAGTGCCGGTCCCAGCCGTGTGGAATTACATCATTGTGCTTACCCAGCGCGCACTTGCACGTTCTGGACTCACCGCCCAATATCGGAGGGAGGGTGGGAGGGAATCCAGACGACTTCCCAATTCTGCATCACCGAGTGTACACAAAATTGGATAGGCACCTGGATCCTCCTGCAGCTCTGTGGACGAATTCGGGCGTGAACTCATTTGAAAGGTGATGAAACAGGAGTAAAGGAGTAGGAAATGTATAAACTGAACTGCCGTTTTATAGTTCTTCGGCAATGCAACTAGAAGCCGAGCGGCACCGAGAATGAGTACTGAGTCATGTTTCTTGGTGTAGGTGACGTCCTCCTAAAGTCGTGTTCACACCTCGCCGCTAGTGCGTGTCAGAATCCACATGTGTGTTGTACAGATTGGGGAGCGATCCGGAGGTTAGAATACAAGAAATAACTCCAGTGAACAAATAACGGCCAAAGACACCCTCACCGCACTTCTACTACCCTGGCCCGAACATCCTTCAAAGACACCACTTCCCGCTCGATCCGCACGATGATCTCATTCTCCGAGGCCACACGCTTGAACGACCCATCCGACTGCTCTAAAAGTACCAGCGTGCTGAACGGCTGAGCAAGGCGGACGATCATCAGCAGTGCCCGCATGACATCGTCCACACCCGCTGAGGGCACGGCGCTGAGAGGCGTAGAGGCGTCGTCCGTGCTCGAGTCAGCTTTACCTGAGTCTACCTCTGACATGCTCTCTCCATCCGGTTCATCCGCCCATAACAACCCCCCATCTCCCCCACGAATCTCTCGAATCCATGGGTGGACAAACACGACCTTGTGAGGTTCTTGAAGCGGAAGGACCTCCGTGGTCGAGAATTCGACCTTGCCAAGTCCGGAGACCCTGGCGAGATAGCGATTTCCTTGCAAATGGTTATCTGCTAGCTGTTGTACACCGAGTCGCTTGACGGGGAATATGATACATGGGAGGTAAAGGCGACGATTTGCAAACCGAACCGCCTGGAGACGCACGACCCGTTTGTAGATCGCTTTGGCTTTCTGGACCGATAGCGCGCTCCTTAACTCCTGCTGCTTGATTTCCATGTCCTTACCATCAATGGCAAAGACAGTAGACGATGCCCGATTGTAAACCGCGAGAGAAGCTGGGAGGCAGCTGTTGTACGTTGACGACCTGCCCGTCCATGCCAGAACAGTTGTTTCGCTAGACCGAGATACAATTTCTTCCAAGAGATGTCCAAGCGCAGCATCCCTTTCACCATAGTGTGGCCGGATATCGCTGGAGAAGATACCAATCAATGAGTATGCCTCGTCTTCTTCTATGGTTGCATTGCGCGCCGAAGCGAGCCGTAGTTTCTCCCGTACGCTGAGATCGCTTGGACGGAACGTCACAATAGTACCAGGAGCAAGTTGGATGGCAGTCGCTAACTCCTTCATGATCTTTGTGGATTCTTTATGGTTTGCGCATGTCTCGTTAAGGTATGGCTTCCAATTACGATCGTAAAAACGGATGACCCTGGGTGCGAGGAGCTCTTGCAATGTCCAAGAGCGCGTCATCCATAGACTTCTGGTGAGGGCGCCAGGCAGCGACGGTGATTCCACGTCGGCAAGGTAAACCAGAGTCTCCGCAGAGTCTTCGTACCACTTGTACATAGAC